>JASAND010023788.1:0-15446 GCA_030248195.1 Trissonchulus latispiculum
GGGGGTGTCCGTAGTTATGAGCATGCCAATCATGCTTAGTACATTGTAGTGTTAGGAATTGCTTACTCTTATTTATAAGACATGCACGGATTTCGCTCAAATCGTGAACATTGATATCCTATATCTACATTCGATTAGAATTGTCGACATTCCCACCAGGGATAATAAGTTACAGAGTAAAGTAAAGGGAGATACGTAAAGAATAATAAGGAAAAATAAAGTTATCTGTGATTTTCGTCTAAACTTTAGTCATTCAACGTATTTTGTTTAATATTTTGTACAGTTTGATAAAATTTGCAGAGTCAAGCTTCACACTATACCTACATTATATTAGATTTGTAGATCACTCCCACGAATAGAAGCGCTACAGCGATTATTAAATTCAATTCCTACTGAAAATCCAAAATAAACTGCTGGCTTCATTAGCAACTTATCTAAGAAATATCCACGTAATTTCCTAACGGAAAAAGATTGAAGTAAGGAAAGACCTTGAAACTCGTCGGACCAAGAGCATCCTCGAAAGTCACTGCCCAATGTCATTGTGCTTCTTCATACTTGTAGTGGTGCTACCTCAAAGGACCGTTAAGCATATTGAGAGCTATTTGATGGTAACGTTCGAACCAAATGGCCGGAACGTCGAAGCCGTAACCTTTACACAATACCCGAAGCCACCTTGCCCAATATTGTTTCGATATGGTTAAAATGTCTGCACAATAAACCAGAAGTATATTCTCACGTTGTTAATAGTGATAGTGATTGCTTCTCCCGCAGACAGCACAATGGAATCTACACCCATGGTATTGGGAATACCAGCCGTTGATATGAGCAGTTTCATTCCAGCTGTTACAGCGGTATTGGTATATTCGTTTACATTAAGCTTGAGCAGCATCTTGATTCCTGAAATAGTTGTTATTATCAATTCAAGCAATGATATCATCCGTTTTGGATGACGCTTAATTCGTAAGCTTTTCAATTTGGATCCAAAATCCTCAACGTAGAGTCCAACTGTAACAACAACTTTTGATTTACGAGGGTGAAGTGTTAATCCGAAAGTCTTCCTCTTCTTACAATAGTAAGTGCAGGCAAAGTGTGGGGGAATCTGGTGTGCAGATAGATGCACAAGGCCGACAAAAAATGGGCAGTCCTCCTTAGAAAAGAGGCGGTCCCTCTCGTACAGAAGGGCGAAATGGTTGATATTTAGCGACTTTTACAAAATGTTTTAGTCAAAATTCGCAAACGAAAGCATTCGCAACGATTGCAAATTTTGAGTTAGACCATCTCATAATTTCGGAATCTTTCAGTGCTAGGTCAATCGTCGGAGTCGAGGTAGACCCACCAAGATGAGACCCCGTGGTTATATTGGTCAACATCTCACCATACTCATGCAAGGTACAAGGTCCGTTTTAGACTAGTGCTATGACATATTCTTACAGATTCGACCAAATTGCAAAAAATTATAAAATCCATTTTCCGGTAGTATTTTTGCTGATTATTCAACTCTCTGCAGCGTAAGTTGAGATCATTGTTTCTAGCTAAAATGTGTCCGGAAGAAAGGCTAAGACAACCTTAATTCGGTTAAAAATACCAGCAAAAACCTAATTTATAAAGGTTTGTTAAAATGTGTCGAAGTTTATACACTTTTTCTGACAACATAGATGGACAGTGTTCAAGACAAAACTTTCTAATTTCAACAATAATTTTACCAAACAACTGAGAATTTTATAAGTTAAGACGGTGTGTTAAAGCACACAAAACCAAATTTTCAAATACTTTGCAAGTTGAGGATTCGCAAGTAACAGCTGCTAGTTGCGGCTTTGCAAGCTAAATGTGATTCATAAAATCTTAAGTGCGGAATTCAGACATGCTTTCCCGGATATGCTTGATATACGTCATCCAAATATCAGCTGATTTGATTTATTTATTTATTTATTAAACAGTTACGACTTTGAAACAATTCTTGTCAGTTTTGTTTATACCTGCACCTGTAATGAAAGTACTCACACTTGCATTACAATTTGGTCAGCTTCCGCAACTTGTTTACTTAATTTCTGCAAGTTGGCAGAAATGTTTAACGAAACACTTGTTATTCGCACTTGCGCTTCAAGTGCAAGTACGCGCAGGTCGTCAACTTTATATGAAATTGGTACCTGAAAATCCGCCTTTTGTTAAGCTATTGCGTCTGTCAAAAGATGCTGATCCCCATAGTAAGCAGAGAATCATGGGAAAAATTTCAATAAATTCTCAGTGTTTTCAATATCCTGGAAACTGAACGTTTTTGCGTGAATGTGTCAAATCAGTTTTCGGTGTTTTTCGGTTTCCTGTGAAATTGCACTTTTGGCTGTGAATGTGTCAAATTAGTTTTCGGTGGTTTTAGGTTCCTATTCTCAACACTGTATTGTTCCAAGGAAAGTGCAGTTTGCGGTGTGAATGTGTCCAAATAATTCTCACCACTTTTAGGTTTCCACGGAAAGTGCAAGATTCGGTGTGAATGTGCCAAATCAGTTTTCACCACTCTTGGATTTCCACGGAAAGCGCAGGATTAACTGTGAAAGTGTATGTTCAGATCGTAGCAATTTTTGTTTCCAAGAATTCGCACGTTGAGGTTTCAGTGGTGCCGAAAGCGTGATTGTTTGCTTACTATCGGGATCAATATCTTTTGACAGACGCACATTATACTACTACTTGGATTTTACAAGTTAAGTGGTACCAGAGGTACGATCTCCAATCATGGATGAAACTGGCTGTGTTTTCCCACCACCAAATACGAAGCAGTTACCATGGATATGATCAGTAGTGTTTTGTTCTATCAGCCTGCATTTTTAACGAAAAATATTACAATGTTATAATTACAATGCAGGGCCCATAGAAATGAAGACTAGCTTAATAGCATATTGTAGGAGGATACATGTACTATCAATGTTTCTCTTTTGCTTAGCTACCTGCTGGCTTTCAGTCATGTATGCATAGTTAGGTTGGGTTGTGTTGGGCAGTGCATCTATATGTGCGGGCTATGCAATGACTGGCTGGGGGATCTATTTCAAAATTGGTGTTCAGTTATCTGGAGGAAAAGATGTAACAATTTGGCCGGTCAAACCGTGCAGGCAAGTTAGGCAGGTGCGGACGCCGGCCTACAGAAACTGGCTGTTTTAGGTTTGAGGTTGTATCCAGATCCGTTTTGTGAATTCTGTGAACAACATTCTCTATTTTTTCCTATATCCCGGCTTTCCGCTTAACTCAGCTGGCGGGATCGAATGGGGATTCATGCACATCTAGACAGCTTGTTTGGGATTTCGGCCACAGCTGTTGCCGAGGAGCGTGCAGCCACCTGCAACGTGTGACCGAGTTATTAGTAGCTGTTTATAATTATTTATAACTACGCCTTACTATTTATACTACCTTACTGACGGACACATTTTGTATTTATTGTATTGGTATTGGTAATTGGCAAATTGCTAGATTAGTCGCTTATTTTTGTTTCAATCCATAGGTTACTGTGTCTTTTAAGTTATGGGGTAATTATTTTCAGCTTATTCTACGTACTAGTGTTTGAGACCCGCCGGGGTTTCGGCACTACTTATACTACATAATGTGCTTATTTTGTAGGCTCTGATATGGTGAATAAAGGAATTACTTGATAATTATTATAATCTGATTTTTGAATAGGAATTTTTGACGACGATTTATTTATCTGACGACTATTTTTATCATACCTTAAGCCTTGATTCAACTATATAGCACAACTTTTATCAGAGTTGAACAACCTTCGACGTGAACCTTTCAATACTCTACCATGGTCAGTCAATTATTTAATCTGCAACGGCGTATCATTTTCTCTCGCAACAGGGGTATTCCATTAAGAAACATTTTATGCAACGGATTTCTCTCATTTTCACACATCATCCTGCCACATATGCCATAGCTTTCAAGTTTAAATTTTGAGTTGTTTCGTTCAGTTCTCTATAAGCTACGATCCATCCACTGAGTACAATTCGATTGTCAGCAAATTATCACGAAACTGGTGAGAGTAACAATGAAGCAATTGGTATCATTGGAACAGCCTATTTAAATACTATGGAACGTTCAAGTTAGAATTTTTATCTAGACTTTTGAGTTAGAGCAGTTTACAATTCTTTACCACAACCCATCTTTTCGTCGACAAGAAACGTTGAAATTTGACGATTTTCCACTATTTTGTTCAATTTTAAGGGGCCTAAGTCAAAATTTTAGTTCCGAGCTACCGTAGTTCATGATCATAGCTGCAAGCGGAATACAAAATCATACGGAGTCATGTCGACAGATTTTTTGGCGCAAGAATAAAATCACCACCTTCTCCGTTTCACGACTCACTCATGTTTAACACAACGTTGAGGTCAAATTACTCAATAACCGTAAGAGATTCGACATTAATTTCAAAAACTCATTAAAATATCCAACAACAAAATATGCAAAATTGAGATGGTATAAAAATCGGCCAAAGTGGACGGCATTAAGTTAGCGTATGTCTAGATAAAGGGGATGTCATATTCACCCCATTCTCTTCTCGTTCAGTGCCACGCGATGTAGGCCATTGAAAGTGAATAGTCATATCATCTTAACGTTTTTGGATTCGCTTGGTGGTTTTGTTAGGGGTTGTGGTTATTGTGATTGGTTGTGGTTAAACTAATGTTTATCTCAGATTCTCTGTATACAATTATTACTCCCAGCCTTGACTATCTCGTCTCACTTACCTTGAGCAATCACTAATCATGTTTCTGCTGTCCAGACAGGAAATAAACGTTTCATTTTGCCTAAAGCTAGCATCGTAAAGACTTGTTATGTTTTCCTCCACAGTGAGGTACGGAAAGCTTTCCTCAATTATGCTGTTGAAAAATAACTGGCCACATATTTCCAGGTTTTTATATCTTTCCACGGCCTCCTCTATCGAATCAGATTGTCTATGATCCAGTGTATGTCCTCGTTTGGCAGAGCTGGTTCGCAATTCAGCCAAAACAGAGATGAGATCAATGTATTTCGTTACATCAGCCTTTGACACACATATTACGCTGCCACGATATTGTTGGCACAGTTCGCCCGCATTGCATAATATTGATCCGCAGTAGTCTGCAAATATGGAAATACAGAACGTAGTTAGACACTGATTTAGAGTTGTGCCGTTAAGAAATTTGCCAGGCCCGTGCCCGGGGTTGCTCAACCGACTCGGCCCGGGCCTGGTGACCCGATTCAAGGCCCGGTAGGCCCGACGGCCCGGTGCAGAATCGATCACTCCGGTGAAGGCCCGGCATACACGGAACAGTGTCAAACAATACTTAGTGCTATTTATTACAATTTAGACAACTCTTGGAAGCTTCAATTCGGCTTTCTAATGAATGAAAAGAATTTTGAAAAGATGAAATTAAATGAAAGATGAAATTTGTACAACAAAAATTTGACCGGGCCTCACCGGGCCAGATCGGGCCTGCTCCACGACTGCCGGGATCGGACCCGGGCCGGCTCGGGTCCGGCCCAGGGTCCGAAGCCCGATTCATGGTACACTGATTCCAATTCTTGTTTGAAATTTTAAAAAATGCACAGTTCCTATTCTCTTTTGGACGTTAAAACAGTAACTAATTAGAATCTTGACAAGTTGACGTTTCTCCTTCCGATCAAAATTAAGCATTCTGCGAAACAAAGGTCGCAGTCAAAAGGAATTAGTTAAGAAAACTTTCCAAAGTCAAAATGTTGTTCATCATCTACTGTTTAAGCACATCATGTTCTGGTTTTAAGCACCAAAATTCGTTTGTAAAAACACAATGACTCCGAAAAATGAACAAATTCACTGTGTTTCCGCTCTGACAAACGTGACAGCAGCATTCAATGGAAATGGAAACTGTTGAATCGCAAACCCTTAAAAATCTAACAAGATTTACAAACAACTTTCCAAAATCTCCAAAAAATGCAAAGTTTCATTAAGACTGGCACCAAATTCCAAACGCACGAGCATCATTTCTCAAGGTTTTTGCTACACTGAAACACACGTAGAAAATCCATGCACGATTGGCATTTCCTTGCTGCTTTAATGTACCGTGCAGTGCTCCAGAAGTTGTCATTTTTGCAGATTTCAAATGAGGCATTACTTCTTAAGCTACTCAAGGCGTAAAATTAAGCTAAAGATATCGATTTGAACGTCTCACAGAGGCCAATTTTCGGAGGCACTTGGTCATCTTCCAATTGCTATCGCGTAGGCTGCTATGATAAAAATGTAGTTTTCGCAAAAATGTGACCAAATTTTTCTAGAGACTGTGGAGAATTTAATACACATCTAGACGGTTTCCAGTGCTCTACACAAAAATAACCGGGACTTTTTTTAGTTACCCCGATAGCTGTTTTCTAGCTAAAGTGCTCGCTTACCGAATTTGGTAAAGTAGGTAAAATTTAGTTAAAATTTAGGTAGCACATATCTTTAGCTAATTTCTTCACAGCGAAGAGCGATTTCACAACAATTAAAGCTATTGGGTAGAGGTATCGAACGATATAAGCAATGTCTCTCGAAAAAATACATTTCTGTTTGCAAAAACTGAAAAATTTTTTTTTTTCAAAAACCAATTAAAATCATTTTCTTAAACCAAAAATTGTTTTTTTTTTTTTGTTTGGGAGGGGAAGTTGTTACGCTTTTTTTTTTGTGGTGGGGGGGGGGCGGGGGGGGGCGGTGGGGGGTTGAACTCAGGGGGGCCCGGGGTCGGCGCCGCGGGTGCCGCGGTGTCATGAGTGCCCTAGGGGGGGCGGGGGATGGGGGTTGGGGGGGGGGGGGGGGGCGGGGGGGGGGGGGGGGGGGGGGGGCTGGGGGGTGGGGGGGGTGGGGATGGGCCGGGTCCCGTCGCTTGGGGCAGGGGGGGTGGGGGCGGCGGTGGTCGCGGGTGGCGAGGGGCGGGGAACGAGAACCTATCCTCTGATGTAGTTTGGGGTGGTGTAGGTTGAGGAAAAAAAGAGAACACCACAAAGTTATTCCTACTTACTGAGAGTTTTCCTGTTTAAAGTCATTGATGGGATAGACGGGGAAGGCGGAACAGCCTGAGCAGAACCATCACCCGATTCGCCCGGATTAACCAAGGCTAGCAACATGCAAAAAACCCAACGATACTTCACGATAAGCATAATGACTCCAAAAGAGAAGCTCCAACAAAACTATAAATATAAAAATCATAAAATTATCAAAATAAAATGAATTAGCATAAACTAACTAAACCTAACTACGTGCATAGCTACTACTACGTACGGACCAAAGTGGCAACAAACACATCTCATTCACACTGTTAGGTGCTCTCATATGCTGACCACTCTGCTAGACTGATACTAGTATTCGGTGGGCGTCGTCAGTAGCATCCCGACATACTAGTTGCAGCTTTAGGTTGTTTTAAACTCCCAACGAAATAGGATAAAAACGTTTCTGCCCTGTGGTCCCATTCACACGTGCTGGTTAAGCAAAGGTGCTGCACATATCATTACATATAGATGATAACGACTTGTCAAATTTTATATGAAATTTCTGTTTTTTAACAGTTTTTAGAATTTGGAATTTAAGACTTTGTTGATCGTATCCCTTAGAAATAGCTAAGTCCAGTAATTTCCTAGACTTAATAATAAAGCTATCATACGTATTACAAATACTACCGTATCTATTAATTTCACCACCTACTACATTATACAGACATCCTTTACTGATATTGCTTTGTGCATGCGGCAGAACTATTGCGTTAAAAGGGAAATTATCCCTTTTATCAAAAACATCAGTAAAGAAGTGTTTGTTCCTTATAGATATATTGATGTCCAGCACATCTGCGGATAAAGGGTCGGAGTTAACTTTTTTAAGGGTAAGCGAATTAGGGTACATATCTTTCTGATGGTTATCAAATTCATTGTCATCATTAACAGCAGTAATATCATCAATATATCTATAAATATGTCGTAGCTTTTCGACTAAGCTATACTCTCCATTTCGAAGTTTAGCCATTACATATTCATATTCGTAACAAAAAAGAACCAGGTTAGCAATAAACGGAGCTGCATTAGTACCCATAGGTATTCCAATTTTTTGTTTAATTAAAATATTCCCGACAGCGAAATAAGAATTGTCAATTAGCCAAAATAACATCTCATTAAGTTTGTTTTGATCAACAACCATTCCCTTTTTTGACTTATTGCCCCAATTTGCAGAATTTTTATGAATGATCAGTTTTCTGTTGCTCTTCCCGAACCCCAAGGCAATAACTTTCTTCATGCATTGAATAATTTCATTGTGATGTAGATTAGTATACAGTTGACCGAAGTCATAAGTGTTAATAGACTTACACATCTTTCTTTTATTAAGCTTAGTTAAGTCGGTTAGTAAGTTAGTATTGTTGTTAATTATCCAAAACGGTTTGCAGAATTTGCGATTTCTTGAAATTGCGTCACAGTAGTTTTTAATAGAGTTCTGGATAACCTTTAACCCCTGGCCAAGTTTTATAGATAGTGGTTTAGAGCAAGCGTTTTTAGCTGCTATAATGCTTCTAAAACCAATAGGAGTTTTATGAAATTTAGGTATAATTTGCATGAAAGGTAGACCGGATCCCTGATCAGGCTCTATACCGAATTGTCGGAGCATAGAAATTTGATGATTGATAACATTAGCATGAGTGTTATTAACAATTTCATACGTATTATTAGTGGAGTAATACCCGATTTCCTCGAGTATTTTGCTCACATAAAACTTCTTACAAATAACAGCAAAGTTATTGGATGCTTTATCAATAGTTGTGATAACATATCTCTTATGTAATTCCTTAAGGTTATTACGATTAAATCGGAACGAAGAAAGGTTAGTAGAAATTACAGGCGATTGCACATTAATCATTTTATTAAATTTGTTAATAGTTAAAGTTTTCCATGCTTCAAATTCGTAGTCTGGTATGCTGAATCTCAAACACAATTTGTTTATAAATTCTTCCAGTCCTTTGCGAAATTCTAGTCTAATTTCCCCATAATTTAGGGGACTTGGGATTCTAAATTTTGAACCAAAGCTTAACAATTTTCTAATTTCCAAGTCGTCAATAACCTCTAAATTCCCTGTGATAACATGGTTATGGTAACTGTCCTTGAAAGGGTTAGTTTCGCATTCACACATGAAATCTGAATCAACCTTATTAGTGTCTATTTCGGATGCAGTTTGTCTGTAATTACAGAAAATTTGTGCCAAAGTGCGACCATATACAAAAACAGGCATAGGTTTACTTAGCGTCTTGTCCAGCCCGGTTGGCCAGACCGCTTGTAAGTTAGTGTCGTCAAAAAGTTTTGTAAAGTTGGCTTTATCAAATAGTTTGTTTTTAAATTCAAAACATATGACATTTTTACGAATTTTCTGTTTTATGTAAGGTTCAAAGTAATCTATTTTATATTTACAAAAATCGTGAATAATTTCTCCTAAATTAGACAAACTGTCTTCTGTAAATGTTAAAAGTTTATTTAATGATTTTTTATCTAAATTTTGTAAGAAATGTAACAAATTTGTTCTTGTTTGCTTAGGATTATCCTCAAAGTTTGCAACAATTTCGGCAAAAAAAGTTTCGGGATCGATTTTCTTATCCCTTAAATTTCTGTTTTTGTTTCTGCCTCTTTTTCGGCTAAACCTTTTTAGCTTATTGAAATTTGAGAAGACGGATTTATGAAAATTCTCCTTAGATAATCGTTCATTTAGACCATATGGGAATTTTGTTCTAAGTTCTCTAATCCAGAAAGCTTCCCGTTCCAGTCTAATACGGTTACGCTCAGTCTCAGAGACGTCATCTCTGATTTTATCTATAATTTTCACCATAGGTTTACCACAATTTTCGTTTGCAAAATGATCCTTAACCAATTTACAATTAGAGTGTCCATTGCTGTACACAGATCTTCTGTGTGCACCGAATCTAGTTTGTAAAGGCCTTTTAGTTTCACCAACGTATTGTATACCACATCGATCACAAGTGATCAAATAGACAACATTGGCAGTACAGCAGTTAAGTACGTTAGTATTGCTATCGTTATAAATGCTGTACTGTTTAACATTGTAGGCGCTGCCAAAGTTTGAACCCACATCAGCAAATTCACAAGTGAGGCATCTCGTTTTCTGACATTTCTTGAACTCGACTGTGGGAATAAAAGAAACCAACCAACAGCCCCCCAAGCTGTTAGAGGTGAAAGAGGGGGAAGGCCATTAGAATTGAATATAGAAATTACAGGTTTGCTAGTAACTCCCGAGCGTGGCTCCCAGAGGATTATAACCCGATCAGGGGAGTTGCCATGGAACTGGTAAAGAAGGAGTGTAATTTCGAATAAAATTGCAAATAAGAAATATATTAGGAGTCAGGACACGAAAAGGACAAAATAAAACTAGGAATAGAGGAAAACTTCGTGAAACACAAACATAAAATTTCTACTGACTCCAGTAAAGATAACCTTTAAAATTGATAAAACAACGCCGAAGGAGTTCATGATAAACAATTTATTAGAAGTAGACGACAGACAGCCAGTAAAGACTAAACATTCAGGAAATTGGAAGTTTAAATTGTCTCATGAAAGTCTCAGAAATTGCCTGTCACTGTAAGTTACAGTGATCACTTCAATCGAAGAATCAGAGTGTGATAATATTAACTTTTAGTTTTGAAAAAATTAGGAAAAGGAGTAAGGTGAAATGAAACATGCATTATTTTTTAAAATCACTATTAAATCAAAAAACCAGTACTATACCTCATACAGTAACTCCTATGGTTTAAACCTATTGCCAACCAATTCAACGACATCATCAGGCAAAGTATACACAGTGTACTTATCATCAATCAAAGAAATAGTAGGGTCCTCGGGTTTATCGTCAATCTTAACCTCCTCTTTTTTAAACTTTTTACTGGAAACTACCATTTTAGCCACCTTATGGAGATACACAAGCATGTGTTGTTTTGTTGTTTCGAAATGCCGTAGAAATGAAACAGGTTTTTTACCCTCCTTAACCCTTTCTCTGTTGAGACCCTTCAGTTTATAACAATTTTGCATAATAATACCGACCCACCAGGGTCTTACAAAGCTTACAATGCAAGGTTTGGGTTCCAATCCGGACGGGATTCGATGCGCAATGCGTATCTCGTGAGCTTTAAGATTGGGCAGGCCAGACAAAATATTAGTATTAATGAAAGTTATCAAAAAACTGGTCAAAGTTTCTCGAGTTTCGGATTCTCCGTTTTTGTTTTTCACAGGGTCCAGACCATGGATCAGAATATTTGAAGCTTTGCTGTTGTTCTCGTTTCGCCTGACCCGTTTCTCGACCCGATCGACTCGATTTGAGATAGCCCGCTGATGTTTCTTAAGTTTATTGAATTCTTTGCTAACCGCGATAGCAAAGTCACCATCGTAGTCTTCAATTCGTGCCACCTTGCCAGTACCCCCTGAGGTACCCGGCTCGTCCGACACAGAAGACGAATCCGCATCCCGATCCGTTGACTTTTTCCGTTTACCAAGGTCTAAAATTAACACATTTATGTAATATTAAATATTGTGATAGGGGAGAGTCGTATGCGTGCCTTAGCACCGCCGAAGCGTGGAAAGTCAGTTACGTGCGTGAGCACCGCCGTAGCGTGAAGCATTTACAAGCACCCCTCAAGGGTGGATACAAGATAACACACACAATACAGGTAAAACTAATCATCTAATACAAGCGCCTTAGCAAGCGTATTCTAGATAAGGCTGTAAATAGGGTATTTGTATATTTGAGGTTTTCTTCCTTTACCATTTTAGGTGAAGACCAAACGAGGACTACCAACTTCAGGAGTCTGTTGTATATTAACTGAACGACAAAATAAGTACCAAAATAAAGGAGAGATGTAGGAATTTCGTTGACACTTAAAAGTAAAAAATAGAAACGGCTAAACCAAGACCAGGGTAGTTTAGTCATTTCAATGGGTAAAATGTGATTTTTGGGGTAGTGAAAGGGTTTTTTTGGTTTGGGGGTAATTTATCACAGCGAAGAGCGATTTCACAACAATTAAAGCTATTGGGTAGAGGTATCGAACGATATAAGCAATGTCTCTCGAAAAAATACATTTCTGTTTGCAAAAACTGAAAAATTTTACTTCTTCAAAAACCGATTAAAATCATTTTCTAAAACCAAAATTAGTTTCATTGTATTCATTAGGAAGAGAAGATGTTAAGCCACATTTTTATCAGTGCCGCGATGGCCGAGTGGTAAGGCGTTCGACTGAAGACCTTACGGTCCCAGGTTCGAATCCCCGCTGTCACAAGGCTTTCACAAATCCCCTTGAGCAAGGGACTAAGCATATATCGGTTCGCCGTGGGCGGTGGGAAGGTGACAGGAGTCTGTGTTCTGGCGTAATGCCTGATGAAGGGCTGCCCCCCCTTCCACAGATGTAGACAAGGTTAGTGTTGTCGCTCCTGGCTTCGGGCTCTGAATCCGGAGATAAGCACCGGCATCCTATAACCTTATGTAGGTTGGAGTTCTCTCCAGGGGTCACTTTGCCTTTTTACCTTTACATTTTTATCAGCAAAATGACTTTTAACTCCAAGTTATAAATGAGTAATAACGGTTCAGAGTTGATGTCTCCAAGGAATCGCCACCATAAGAGAACGTCTTCCCTTAATGCGAGAATACGGTAAACCTAAAATGGCTCCGCACTCCACAGCATTAATAAATCTTGGAAAGTCTTTGTAGAAATTTAAAGTCTGCCAACAACGCCAACCCTGACAAGGTAGAAGCTTTACTGCCGTCAAGCACAACTGGCAAAACGGATGAAAACGCAATGGGTAAGCAGTATTTATGGCATTGGTTTCGCATTTATATGTCGGCACAATTTTAATGAAAACTTCAAAAAATGGAAATTTTTCCTAAGCTTTCAGAGTTATAATTGCGACCGCAAAAACCAAAACGTCATTATTCTTTATAGATTCTTATGTTGTCTTGACGAAAACAGCCAGTCGGAGCGGATTCATACAACCGGGCAGTTAACCTAAGCGTCCAGTACTCTTTAGGTAACCATGGCCACCCGAAGGGTCCTTTCAAAGGAAAACAAGGGAACAGTAGAAATGTCTCCATCGCGCAGCCACTTTATGTTGCCTTCATCTGTACAAATTACAGATTACCTCAAATGCTGTAGGAGTGAATGGCTTTTCTCGGTTTTATGCATGTCCCAGAAGTTATACCAGGACAAGGAGTCCAACTTTGCAACAGACAATTCCTACCTTTCAATGCCTCAACGGCAGTTGTAGAAGTAGTCCTGAATCCGGACTTTGTAGTATTTGGTCTAGTTGGCGATAGCGCAAGTGTAGGAATAAGTTTGTGTACTGCTGATCCATTTGCCGACGTCAATATTGTTTGTGATGTTTCAATGACTGTCACCAGTATTGCTGATGACAGTATTATTGTGGCACCCGTTGTAGTCGTTGGTATCTGATCAAATAAACAAAGTTTATATTATATTAACAACAACAACAGCATTATACAAAAGCTAGCAGCCAGATTTATCATACAGCATCATTCCTCTTTCATTTCGTCCTCTTAAGAACTTAGAGCTCCCTGTTTTTCGTTCTATCAAATTTCGTATCATGCGACAAAAGTTCTAGAACATTGAACTGCTCTTAGTTATAACTTTTAAATTTGCTGATAATGTTTTTCTTTGGCATGAAATGGAACTTAATCTCTAAACCTGCTCCAAATGCTAATTTCTGTTATGGTGCTGATTGCGCGGTTAAATCGGGCGATGTTGTAAATTATATTCTAGCAGACAACCTTTGTTTGATAGACAACGTCTTGTTCCCTTCCAAATTTATGTTTATGTACTTTATTTAATTTATCCAAATCTACATTTAGGCAGGACCACCGTTGTTGTTTTCCTTCCTGTGAATGCAAAGTGTTGTTTTATACCAGAATATTTATAACAAACTTTAAATTAATTATAATTAATTATTATTAATTGGCACTACGCACAATGAAAGTAAAGAAGGATACATTTCAATGTCTCTTGAAACTGGCAGTCTCATCAGAAATTAATTACAAATCAGTTGATGGGCATGAAACAGGACACCATAATGAATCAAGTATTATGTCTTGTATTATGCACTAATGTATTGTAATTATCATTATTTATTGCTTTACTCTATAGTCAAGTATAATTGTATTACGTATTATTGTATGGATTATGTATTATTATGCAGAGAATCAACGCTGCCAGTGTATAATATGAGTGTAAAGGCGGAGACCGTGTTGGCCAGGTGTCAGCTATATAGATTCCAGGGGAAGGGGCGGTAATGCTAGTAATGATGCTACGAGTACTTCAAGCATCACCATAGTTTGGTTCGAATTCGAAACTTCAATTTCTTACACTTGGTAACAATTAGTTTGCCATGCTTTTCCTAGGTGAATATGGAATAACGCTTTTCGGAATTACATTTCTACCGAAGTGTCGGAAGGTTGTATGCATTTTGGCCCTTTACTACTGTTATATGCTAGTAAGCAGTATACTCCCATATACCATATACCGTTTTGGCCATTTTGGCTGTTAATTTTGGCTCTGTGCCAGAGCCGCAAAATCGGTGGTTCGCTCTTTTTGTACTTCGGTTTTGATTGACTTTTTCACAGGAGCTAGATCGGTTTGGTTTATTTTATTTAAAGATTCCAACTGGTGCGCAAAATGAAACGATGGATATATTAAGCTTCTTAGTTTTCAAGATTTTGACCCAAACTTTGCATTTTTCGCCAATTTGAGAGACACGTTTCTATGCTCTACTTTCACTAAAAAGGGACTACAATTAATGGCGCTTTTCGGCCTTTTTGTGGTAAGCATTTGCAGTAAATCGGATTTGCAGAACAAGTTGAACAAACATACGGCTGGATCCAATGCATGTCCCTTGACTCTGAGTCGTCTAGGGGTGAATAAGGGTGGTAGGGGTCATAAATCGACGTCTTCTAAAGCTGTCAGGTTTGGTACCAAATGAAAGCACATGGCGAAAAGCGCAACTCATCGACCCACTTCAGTTCACACACTTTCAAACTCTGAGGCCATTCAGCCAATTCAAGGAAAAGTAAATGGGAATGCAAAAATGTGAAGAATAAGTGAAGAGAACATCCTACCGATATTAACGATTGCTCCTTTAGTCTGCCCACTAATAAATTTTCAACTTTCGATTTTATTTCAGCCTCCACGCCATACGTGTGCTTGGGGGGGGGTTTCACCCCCCCCAGACTTGAGCTCACCCCCCCAGAGGGGTCCCTCACCCCCCCCAGAATCCGGATTTTTCCAGTAAAAAACCGGATTTTTCCAGTAAAAAACCGGAAAAATCCGGTTTTTCGGCGGCCTTCGGCCGCCCTTCACCCCCCCCCCAGAACTTTCCCTCCTGCACATGTCTGCTCCACGCTATTTAGTTTTTGGAAACTTTAAAAAGCCTTCTTACAG
>JASAND010023789.1:0-35432 GCA_030248195.1 Trissonchulus latispiculum
CTTTCATTTCTGAGTCTTTGGGGGGGAGGGGAAATCACAGACACCCCTTGAGATGTTGGAGAGGCTTTGCTTCTCCCCTTCTAGGATACCTCCCTCAAAAATTTGCCCTCTCCTTGGAACCCTAGGTTGAGATTGTGGGTGCTCCTGGAGGGAAATGATTCACCTAAAAGGGGTTCGGCTTTAGAAGCCTGTTTCGAATTTCCCCTCTAGGTTGAGCTGTCCCTCTCCTTTTAGGATTTTCTTAATTCATGTAAGAGCGAGTTCCAAAATTACCTAACTGGACTTCAGGTCCCTTATTCGAAAAGATCTCGTTAAAATCGGGCTCTCGCCGCCCTAGATTATTGACATCAGATCATTGCTGCTTTCATGTATTGTGTGCTAATTCGGCAGATATTAGCTGGATTTTCCTAGATTTCCTGGGAAAGAAATCTAGGATACGTCATTGGTGGGGGATTTCTGACAGAAATCCTCTCTACAAAATTTCCTTCTAAATCGCTCTAAAAATTCCACTTCTTCTGACTGCTTCTCCAGTGTTTTCTAAGCTGATTCTCGCGCCTTGAACTCAGACCATTATTTAAAAATAACCTTTTCTAGAACTTTTGTCCAAAACTCCTAGCAATTGTTAGGTTTTATTTCTAAAAAGATACGCGCTATTCTACCTTTCGTCGAAATCCAGTTAATACTGATGAATCCGGGTTAAAACCGACAAGGTTTTAACCCATTTGATTCAGTTCTAGCGAGTGCCGCCTTCGGGCCTCTGATCTCTTTCTCTGCCTCGCTGCTCTTCTCGATTAGTTTCTCTGCTGCTCCGTGCTCCGCTATTTCTCCGGATCCCGGACGTCTACCTGCTGCACTGCTCCTGGACATCAGCTGTTCCCCGGTCTCTTTCCTACTCTGCTATCCAGTGTGAAAATCCCCGGATTCCCCTGGCCTCTTCTCCCTGATTCTCTGTCAAGCGCTGCTCTGTCCGGATCTCTCGGATTTCAGCCACCAAACGTCAGTTTGCTGAGATTCATCATTGAGTCTAGAACTTTTCTGAGAGCCACCTCTTTGGCTTAGGGACACACAGATAGACGTAGGACTGTCATATTGGGATCTGGAGTGTGGGTTGGATGTTCGAAGTCTGATCTGTAGAAGAAACGAAGTTCTGCCAGAATCATTAACTTTTTTACTGTTCTTACTATCAAAAATGTCTGCCACTTTTCTGTCTCAAATTATGTGTTCTCTGATCTGTTCTGTTTTTATCTGCTCTACCAAGACTGCTCAAATTCTCTCTCTTTAAAGTTCAAACAAAATTTAATAAAGTTTACAGGTCGTCCTCTTAGCAGAGGATAGAATAGTTGTTGGTTAACGTATTGCTATTGCGTATTGCTGGTAACTATTCGTGACCGGCAACGGGTGGACTTGTGCACACTTTTCAGGTACATATAGGGAGCATATAGGGAACTCCCCCCTCGACCCCAAAAAATCAAATCGAATCAATTCGCAGTCTGAGAAACGAGTACTGTTTGTGCGAGTGTGCTTGTGTGCGTGCGTGTGGCAACCATTAGGCTAAAATACTAACCTGACCAAAATTTTCCTAGGTTTCAACTCTAGTTCTTCTGCTAGGTTTCGGAGTAGGGACTTGTGTCTGATCATAGCTTTGGGTTTAGTGGTTAGGCGGTGAACGGATTCCTCTTGTATCAGTTCTTGCAATAGATTTGTAGTGTACTTGATCTTGTGTGTGCATTGTTTGATAATTAAGGTAAATTGACACAGTAAATAGTTAATTAGGATCAGAGCTTAAGTCGTTGTAGCTGATACTAGGTTGGATAGGAAACCGCTGAGTCGACGATATCTGGAAAAATAGATCAGTCTGGAGCACATCGAGTTTGTCTACGGCGACGCTGACGACGAAGGAAATCTTAGTGATATTAGTGAGCCTGAGAACCAGCTGAATCTGCCATTTCATCAGTGTCCTGAGTGTCACAACCAGTACAGTTTTAGCATACTTTTCCTAGTTCACGAAGGTAGTTCTCTAGTTGAGCCTGAGCATTCGGAGGTCACATTCTATTGCCACTGTTCTCAGCCGTGGAATCGCGCTGAGATTGAAGCTTGGACTGTTGATAGTGAACCCGAAGGAAGCCCTCATACGGAGCCTTGGTCTTGCATTTTTGAGTGTGACGGTTGTTCTGACTTTAAGGTTCTATTTGTTTGCGCAGTAACCCCTGGTACCGATCCGTGGGTGGCAGTTAAGCATCGTAACTTTCCCCTTGATAAATACGGACCTTGAGGCACTAGTGAACTCACGTACCCAACAGGCGGACCGTCTGGATTAGGTTAGACCCACACTAGGGTAGCTTGATCCTTAGACCTAAGAGTAGATCCCAGCATCTTCTCGCTGTCTGCCTCTCTGTGTAGCAACGAGTTTTGAGCCCCCCCCCTGGATTTCAGCCACTTTGTTACATATACTACTCTTCTCACCAAATGCGAATTCTATTCTATATGCGAGCTGAGTACAGTGATTGATTAACAGTTGTGCATATGTTGACTAGCTCTCGGAGGGGGGGGGTTAGTTAAATGTTTTGCTGTTATCAGCAGTAAGCAGGTAGCTGTTATGTCATTTGAAATTACAGTGAATTGTGAGTCGATGATGTTGCTTTTCCATTTCTTAGGATATTACGCTTGGAAGCCATGTACTTGCTATTTGTGGTGATAGCTATTAATTTAGCTTATTTTCCAGCTCTTGCTGCCAAATCTTTTCCAGAAGACGAAGAACTAATTCAACTAGTTAAACTGGAGAATAGTCACACGAATGGCCGGGTCGTAGAAATTTCAATCTTCAACGAAGGTGTTCGACGTCACAGACAAACCGTTGAGGTGTTCGACCTGAATTCTACAGTAACATGGGTTCCCCTGACATGTCCAGCAGACAATATGCAGGAAAGCGATCAAACCAACTGTGAAAAGTTACAATGCAGTATGATTTGGAATTTGAAGAATCCTAGCTGTACAATAGGTCCATACTTCAGTGTTCAACCAGGTTGCCGGAACCTAAGCAAGGAACTGAAACAAGTAGAACGACTACCAATCGATGAACGCGAAGACAAGTACAAAGAGGTTCAACGAATGCTCACGACATTGCGGGATTGTAACATTCTGGAACTCCCTAAGGTGAATTTTAGCAATCCCTTGTCGTTTGAAGCCTGTGTTTCAAATCCTTTTAATCAACTAGTCTCTAATCCGTGGTATAAGATCACAAATCATTTATATGGTGATTTCAAACTGGAAGGATACGACAATAAACACGTTGATGTTAAGGACACACTGATCTTCCCTGTGTTGACAGAATTTCAAGACTACACCTTTCTATTAACAGCAACCCAAAATACTGTGGGCCTTGGTCTTCACAGTTTTGAGGACATGGATTATGAGTATCACAAATGTTACATAGATATAACTCTTCGAAATAAACTGCCCGTAGGAATATCCTTGAACGTAAGATATAGACGTAACAATGAAGAACAACAAGTAGTTATTGTTAAATTGGAACCTAACCAAACCAGGAAGATTGTACTAAACAACAGTCGTCATGGTCGCACAACATTGGATTTCAAACTGTACAAGATTGAGGGTGTAGATGATTTCGACGTTTCAAAGCAACGATATCGAGGAACTTTCGACAACGGAGTAAGTGGACACATGTTGATGTATTTTCGTATTCACCCTTTGGCACAACTTGATGCCACTGGCTCGAATAGTACTACTTTCCACAATCCTGTGGCAAAAGGTTAGCAGGAACTGGAGAATCGAAAATAACAAATAAAAAAGTAACTCAGATTTCAAAGTCAGTCAGTGTGCAGTTGGGCCCAAATCCGATTAACTGGAGTAGCCTCACCACGTGTGCTGTCTGTCAGCAACATTTAGTGACTAGGATGACGGAATCTAATGCCTGCTCGAAGGGTATGGGCGAAAATATGTGTAGAAAAGGAAGGTGTGGAAAATTACTCAAAATTCATTTCTAAATTCATTTGAACGATGGAAAAATTCCGTGTTTTCATAAATGCAAATTCGTCTTAGCTACTGGCTAGCTTCACACTATACACGTGGAGAATTCAAGTTAGTTAGCTGTGGGGAATGCGCTTGTCACTGTCGATTGACTTTGTTTGGGTTATGTTACAATGGTATTGGGTGTGGTTTAAGGTGTCGTTAAAAGTTTCTTGTTTATTGTGCTCTTTCTTTTAGTTTACTTTTACTAATTTGAACTGTATTTGAGCTACTCTAAATTGAGGATGAACCTGGTGTGGTAATCGTTGAGATCCCAGTAAGACTGTCACTATCATTTTTCAGGTAGGATTGTCGTACATACACTGTTGGTTAAAATCTGCGCACTTATTTATCTAGAGGTAAAGCACACCTCTACAAAATTAGCGATATCTTTCCATGCGGTAAATGTTCTATTAAATGACTGGTGCCGAAGTAGTAGATTCACATCCATCGTTGATGGGGTGGGTCGGAGTTCGCTCAGTACTTCCCAAGCCGCAACCCCAAATATGCATACATATATAACAGAAAGTATATTTAACTAGAGTGATTGGAAACTACCAGACCAGTATTGGTGGTGGGTATTGGTACAAGCCACCAGATATGTCTTGGAGATAGGACGTAATCGTGGGCGAACGATGCCGGAGAACGTTAACTGTCGGATTTGTCTGTTTTTGCTAAACTTGCGCAAGAAAAGGGGAATGAGTGGCATCCTTCTGGCAGACAAGTTCAAATTCTGGGATCACTGAACACCTCGAAGCACCGATTAACAGATCGTTCTTAATATTTTAGGGAACTGGAAATGAATGTTTCGATGCACAACAGTTTGCGAACGACGAAGATATAGTTATCTTTGCCTAAGCCTGAACGTGAATTTACTTCAATAGGGTTTGGTAAAATTTATACCTGATTACAGAAAATAAATTTGCTTTATCTTTTTGTCAGTACTGTAACATGCAAGTAATCCTTAAACACTTGTAGGAGTGTCTAGATTAGCACATTGATTTCAGCGAGTGTTTAGATGAGCACACTGATTTGTAGGAGTGTCTAGATTAGAACACACTAAAGTTAACGTTTACCCAGTCTTCACCGTCTTTCATCTGACCGTCCGTCCGACCCATTCTTATATATATGTGCAATCTAATGATCACCAGATCCTAATGCCGTGCTGTCGAGAGTTTGTCTTGTAGCGTACTGCCTGATAAAGGACTGGTCCCTCTTTTTCCAAATGTAGTCAAAATTCTTTGATAAATTCAATTATATATATATAAATTCAATCAATTTAAATAAATTCATCGGACTCAGAATTCAGAGATAAATACCGGCACTCTAATCTTCTGTAGTTTGGACTTCGCTCCAGGGGTCACTTTAGCATTACTTCACCTTAGGTCTTTTAGCATAACCCTAATTTCTATCATACAAACCTATGCTTGTTGGTTCCCAGCTATCGTATTCAACAGTCATTCAAAGTTTAACTAGAATAATATTAGTGCAATATTTGTCAAAAATTTCCATGATGTCAATATAAAGGAAGTCTGTCAGGTTAACTAAAGCATTTTTCTAATTCGCAAGCGCTGGTGGTGTTATCAAGAGTACATAATATAAGAGTAAGAAACTCTTAGAGTAGCATGTATAAATCATGCTAGGTATGCTCGGTGCGTTAAGTCGGGACCCCCCCCCCCCCGAAAGTCTCGGGGGGGCACTTAGCACTAATCACACGTTTTCATATCAGCTTGTGTCTGCTCGCTGATTCGCCCATTAGCCTAAGGCTTACTGTAGGTAATTTATTAGTAATTTTAATTAATTAATTATAACTTTAATTAGGTTAATGTAATTAAAAAACTAATTCGACAACTCTGTAGCATTTTTCCTGCTCTTTCCAGTGATATAAAAATTGCTGCATAATACAAAAATTCGTAGGAATGTAATCTGCAACAATTTTTATATCACTGGAAAAAGCAGAAAAAGTTGTCGATTTAGTTTTTTAATTGCATTACGCTAATTAAAGTTATAATTAATTAATTAAAATTACTAATTAATTACCTACAGTAAGCCTTAGGCTAATGGGCGAATCAGCGAGCAGACACATGCTTATATGAAAACGTGTAATTAGTGCTAAGAGTGCTGAGACTTTCGGGGGAGGGGGGTACCCACTTAACGCATCGAGCATACCTAGCATGATTTGTACATGCTATTGTAAGAGTTTCTTACTCTTATATTTTGTACTCTTGGTGCTATGGCCAGTTAAAGAAATGGTAATATTGCAGTTTTATGACAGATGGACCTTGGTAGTTACAGTTCGGGTTCTTTCTTTTCCTTATCTTTATTCTTTTAAAAACTAAATATTTGAAATGTTAGTTCTTGAAAAGACAAATCTTAAATGCATAAAGCCGTCAAATTTCATCAACGTAGGTGTGATATGTTTGTTCTAACATACAAGACAGTTTCCGTAGCATTCTTTTACTAAACAAACATTGAAATCAATCATTCGGCATCAACCAGACAAATCACTACCACTCTAGGTAACAGGAAACTGGAAATTGGGTCTTCAACTATGTGCTTTGTGTTCCGTGCGCCCATCTTTATCCTCTGACGGCAGAATTTAACGCCTGCAGTATATATGTCTTCTACAGCAATGGAAAGCGACGTTTCACAACATTCCAGCTGTACCATCTACCAATAATTTGAAGGTCTTTCCATTACTTAATATGCAAAAGCTATGCTTGAAGGTTCAGTCACTTTAGCAGATTTCGTTCTTGGTAAGTAATATCAACAAGAGTACATAACATAAGAGTAGGAAACTCTTACACTAGCATGTACACTTCATGCTAGGCATGCTCGCCGCGCTAATTCGCGACCCCCCCACCGTAACTTCCGGGGGGGGGGGTCCAACTTTGCAGCCTGAGGCTTATTAGCGAATCAGCGAGCAGACACGCTTTATATGAAAGCGTGTATGTAGTGCAATGTGGGACCCCATCGGAAGTTAATAATAAGTCGCACCAGTAATGTATTGCCAATTAGATTGATTGGTAAACATGGTAAACCCAATGTGTTGCCGTCGTCACTGCGGACATTCCGAATTTAAAAAAGGCAATATGTATTGAGCATATAAACATCACTGGCACGAGTATTCTGTAAGGTCCAAAATTGCAAACAGGATATTGTAGGTAGTTTTCCGACCAGTTATTTATTTTCCACACCCAAATGGGGTGTCCAAGTTTGTTCACTCTTACATTCGTGAGTTACACACATGCAAATATGTCTTCATTCGGCTTCTAACGTTTCTTCCGCCTATCGTCAGCTATGATTTCGGCCATGCGTTACCCATAGCGAATCAAACGTTATTTTCAAATTCTACTTCACACTCAAACTAACCGTAACTATCAGCTCAGTTCCGATTTAGTTTAGGATTAAACGAATTCGAAAACCCCAAGGTTTTCAGGAAGATGAATACTCAAGAACTTTGAAGTTTAGCCTAATGTCTTTCATTGTTTCCGTATTAATGAACAACAGGGCACAGGACAGTACTTTGATCCTAGCTAAAATTTAAGGTTATTAGCAGATGAACTTAGAACACTTTCGTTCATACTTACTACAAACGGGATTAGATCGCAGAAACAAGAGAAGAAGTTCCTATTTGGGGGACTGGTAAGTTCAATAGAACATCCTAAATTTGATTTGTGCACCAGGATAAAATTGGCTTGAGTAGTATAGTATCCGGTTTTCGAGCCCCAATCATTGGATTGGGACTTACCCACTACCCCGTAATCCTTCCAAGAACGTCACCACCTACTGCCTCCTAAGTCCTAACCCCCTAGTACCCCCGATACCCCCAGTACCCCCTGCACCCCCAGTACCTCCTGTACCCCTGGTACCCCCAGAACCCCCTGTACCCCCAGTACCCCCTGTACCCCCAGAACCCCCTGTACCCCTGGTACCCCCAGGACCCCCTGTACCCCTAGTACTCCCTGTACCCCTAGTACTCCCTGTACCCCCAGTACCCCCTGTACCCCCGGTACTCCTTGCACTTCCGCTACCCCTAGTACTCCCTGTCCCCCAGTCTTAAAAGCAATACTTCTTCTTCTCCGTCTCTCTGAGTTCTTCTCTTCCCCTGGGGCTTGGGACCCGGCGTCGGCCCATCACCGGACTCCTACCTAACAGCTTACGTATCTAAACTACCTACCTACCTAATCTACCTACCTAATCTACCTACCTAACCCTACCTACCTAATCTATTTACAGTAACTAACTATCCACTTATCCTAATCTTACCTAGTCCGGCGCATGCAATATTTTTGTATTTTTGTATTTTTATTATTTTTTCGTTTTCTAAGAGGTTATATACAGCAAATACATATGTACAATATATACAGGTAGCCCTTAAGAGGACTGTTGGGATAAGGGGGAGCAGAGGTGGAGACGAAGTTTGGTTCCCAGGGTTTGGGAGAGACTGTCCGCAATTGGAATTTGTTTTTGGTCAATCATCCGAAGGTCCACCAAATCCGGCCCTTTTAAAATCCCCAAAAATGGTAATCCGAAAGTTCTCTTAAATTTTAAAGAAGTCGATCTCCCATCCTCATGAGCTGTTTCCGGCGTAGAGTAGCATGGCGCACTGTAGTCCCGAATTTCCACTTCGTTACCTTGAACACTAAACCAGCACCACCAGAACATTTTTCGAGAGAGCTTTTGAAACCTACCGCTCGCGACGACAGAACGAATAAGACTAATCTATTTTGTAATTTTTGCTCCTTTTATAGATTTTTTCAATTCTCAAAAGGGTAGTAAGCGGTTCCCACGAGACCAAGATCAAAAGAACCGACCTATTAGGTCATTAATCAAACTCGACAAACTGCCTCCGGAATTTAGAAAAAATAAAACTCAGCGTGGTCCCAGGGGATCACATATGGTGAGCGTGGGTAAAAGTAAAATTTAAGACGGCGTCCTCCCAGGTAGATGTTAAGATGAGAGAGAGAGAGATGTATTGTTCAAACTATATCCACGGTTTGGAGTCACTCCTACGTTAGACCAAGCCCACATTTTTCAACTTTTACAGATTTCACTCCTTACCTGCTTTGTCCTAATTTCGAACTACCTAGGTTTTGTCCTCCGAGTCACTCCGAACTTGCACCAATCTCACTCCAAGTAGACTTTTTCTGATATTTCATGGAATTTGTCTTTACCTTCTATACCTTACTGGCTGTCGTTCTTTTCTACTCTGAGTCACTCCAGACCAACTCCGAGTTAACACCGAGTATACGTCGAGCCTACTTCGAACATACTCCCCATTAACTAAGAATTTTTATTCTTCCTGATCCTGTTCATCAAACTGATCCACCGTCTTTTCAGGTAGTACCACTGTGCTCAAATTGGAGTTCTTTTCTACGGCACGTCTGAGGGCTTCTTCATCAAAATACTTTGCTTCATACTCTATTTGCTTGGTCAAAATTTCATCAATTATTGGATCATCGAGGAATCCTTACAACGTTGGATGTGAAAGTAAATTTTTCTATTTAGTTCAGCTCGGATCCTTGGTCGGACTTTATTGTAAGCCTCAATTTCAGCCTCAGCATCATCATGGCCGTCTGCAACGTATTCGTTTGTTAACCTATTCATTCTACCTTCGAATTTTTCTTCAGACTGCCTGACAAGCTCATCCCAAAACTTACCAATGTCAGTTGGCTCATAGATCTCTCCACAGCTCGAGTCACTACTGTCTGAACAGTCGGTACTTGTGTCTGATTCGGACACATCATACTCTGGTTGGGCACTGTGAAGGTTTTGAACATGACGTTGTAGGTTGAACGCCCTTGTGAAGTTGTGAACGTCTGACCACAAGTGCCACACTGGTATGGTTCGTAATACTCACAACTAGACAAGTTTGTTCTGCTTGAGTTTCAATAAATGCTTAGACTTGATGCCGCTTTGTCCTTATTGTTTGTGCCTTTATTGATTTGCTTGGTGCTTTTATGTACTTTGTCGCTTTTATTGATTCTGAGTCACACCAATCCTACTCCGAGCCAACACCGAGCATACACTGAGCATACACCGAGCCTTGTGAGTAATGTTGGGGTAATGTTCGAGTAATGTTGACCAAGGTCAAAGAACAACTTCTGCTTTTATTGATTTCGGTCGATGCTTTGTGTTTGTATGTACAATTTCTGTTTTTATTGATTCACAGTACTCGAAGTTAGTAATGTCTAGATTGGTGGGCCAATTCGACGCGACGAATTACTGGAAGTCGTCGTTCATTCGTTCTGTCGTTGCGAGCGGTCGGTTTCAAAAGCATTCTCGAAAAATGTTCTGGTGGTGTTGGTTTAGTGTTCAAGGTAACGAAGCGGAAATTTGGGACTACAGTGCGCCATGCTACTCTACGCCGGAAACAGCTAATGAGGATGGGAGATCGGCTTCTTTTAAATTTAAGGGAACTTTCGGATTACCATTTTTGGGGATTTTGAAAGGGCCGTATTTGGTGGACCTTCGGATAATTGACCAAAAACAAATTCCAATTGTGGACAGTCTCTCCCAAACCCAGGGAACCAAACTTCGTCTCCACCTCTGCTCCCCCTTATCCCAACAGTCCTTTTAAGGGCTACCTGTATATATTGTACATATGTATTTGCTGTATATAACCTCTTAGAAAACGAAAAAATAATAAAAATACAAAAATACAAAAATATTGCATGCGCCGGACTAGGTAAGATTAGGATCGGTGGATAGTTAGTTACTGTAAATAGATTAGGTAGGTAGGGTTAGGTAGGTAGATTAGGTAGGTAGATTAGGTAGGTAGGTAGTTTAGATACGTAAGCAGTTAGGTAGGAGTCCGGTAATGGGCCGACGCCGGGTCCCAAGCTCCGGGGGAAGAACTCCGAGAGGCGGAGAAGAAGAAGTATTGCTTTTAAGACTGGGGGACAGGGAGTACTAGGGGTAGCGGAAGTGCAAGGAGTACCGGGGGTACTGGGGGTACCAGGGGTACCAGGGGTACCAGGGGTACAGGGGGTACTGGGGGTACAGGGGGTACTGGGGGTACAGGGAGTACCACGGGTACAGGGGGTACTGGGTGGTACAGGGGGTTCTGGGGGTACCAGGGGTACAGGAGGAACTGGGGGTACAGGGGGTACTGGGGGTGCAGGGGGTACCCGGAGTATTGGGTGATTATTTTCCCCAGGGATGAGGTACGAAAAAAGTAGGGTGCAGTACAAAAACGAGGTAACCAGGGGCAGGAAGAAAAATTCCAATCCCGGATTGAGGTGCGAAACGGCCGCCCTATACTCCTGGCTTGGAAGACTCCTGATGATTTGGCGGGATCGTCTGAAGTATTAATTAAAAGTATGTTTAAAAAGACCCGGCTAATATTAAGTTTATAGTATATTGAATTTTTTAGAGTCTATGATGCGATTCCAAATGAAGGAACTGGAGAAGTCGAAAGCTATAATGAAGGGAAAGGAAATAAGATTAAAAACCCCAAGTATCCAAAATAGTAGAAACGGACGCTTAGTTCACTCCCCTCCAGAATTTGGCAATGCACCATTATCGTGTGATGCAGTCAAGGAACCTGATTATGTGCACAATTTAAATTCACGAAAATTTGAAACACAAAGAAAATTTTGAGCTCGACACTACTTACAGATTCAAGGCTTGTCGCTATCGCTATATACGAGATATAAACCCACATGATCCACACAGCGCAACCTATCCCGTTCGATGGTTTTTTGATAATGAAAGTTTTTTATTTGAATGGCCGCGACCCGGTAGTAGGCCTCGGTTGCCATTACCTGACCTGATACCATTGACAGAAAGAGCTTATGGTATATGTGTAGTTGCAGTGGTGTGTGAGTGAAATCACTGAAAGTGATCAAAATAACGAAAATTCAGCCGATGACTCTAGTTCAGTAATTAGCATGAATTCACTTTTTGATTCAAAAGAACATGCAAACTTGCGGCATTTGCCCATAGATAGGGTGCTTGCAGAAAGTAGTGATGAAAGTCTCTAATTAGTAAGAAGCTAAAATTTGTACACAGTTTTCTTTTGTCAAATCTTGCTATAATTCATTAACTTGGATATTCTTGGATATTTTTGAAAAAACTATTGGCCATATATTTTGACAATGTAGTAGCAAGACTACATAATATAAGAGTGTGCACTGCATTCAGAGCAAAAACTATGCTCTGCTCGCTAACGGCCAACCCCCCCCGCAAATCAGACCCTAGTGACTCCCCCGCAAATCAGTACCTAGTCGAAACGGGTGTACGCTCACTCGCTCTATGTTTATGTGCTTAAGCTCGAAAACACAAGCAGTCCGTGCGCGAATTTTGTGCCTGCTTCGAGCTTTTGAACACAAACATAGCGCACAAAATTCTTTGAAGTGAAGGGTCTAATTTGCGGGGGGGGGTGGGCCTGTAGCGCTGCACCGAGTTAGGAAGTTCTGGATTAGGGATTTCGGATAACTGTTTGTGACTCTCGACGCTCGAATAGGAAACAACGCGAGTTTTCGATAGCTGGCTTTAATTTCCCTTGCTGACTGGTCAGCGAGAAGAGGTTACGGTACACACAGTGACAGCAATCGCCACAACAGAACTGGATCTTTCTCGCTTACGGATAAGCAAGTCTGACTTATGGCACAACTATCTGACAATTAAATAAACAAGCCTTCGGGAAGGTTCGAAATACAGTAAACAGACATGCTTGCCCTCGGAAGGGTAAGAATACAGTACATGGAGAACCAGTTGTAGCGTAGCATGGCAAAGTCAAGATATTGTGTTGGGCGTTTGTATTGATGCAAAGTTAAGTTTCACAGGCTGATACGCTGTAAAGTAGGAGTAGTTGACCCTACATAGGTTTCGTTAACGGTTGCAAGAGAAGAGATGCAAAACTGCTAGTTGACGTTAAACCATTTCTATCAAGAATGCCCCCAAAACTGTTGAAACGTTAACTTTTAAAAACAGAAAAGAGCCCTAGGGGAAGTAAAGTTATTGGGGCATGTAAAGTAGGTTTTTGTAAAGTAGATTGTTTTGTTTTAAAAATTATTTTACAAAAGTTTAAAGGGGGGGGGGGGAGAATATATAATGCCGCTACGCTACACGTGCCTCCCCTAAAAAGTTGGCCGTCCTCGGACAACAAAAGTTCAGCCATGGACAGGAACAGTTAAGGAGCAGGGAATTTAGCATAAACATAGGGATGACGTCCTCTGGAGACCCCATAGCAGATAACATGGGCAGAGTTTATTTTGGAAGCATAGAGGCCGTCATACGCATAAGTTTTGTAGGCCTTTTCCCGGCTGGATTTCAGGAACAGCTTCAGGGCTTGATCTAACGGTTCCGTGTAGAGTCCTTCCTGATACACAAATTGGAGGGTCGAAAAGACGACATGGATGAGATGATCAGTGTACAGGCGGACCAGGGCATGGGCATGACGCGTGGCACTGGTAGCCTCGGGATCGAGAGTGTCACTGTCCACCCCGGTAAGCACATTGGCTACGCGACGAAGGAAGCTTCACCGCTGGGACCGTTCTGACGCAGGAGGTTTAAACACTGACCAGAACGCAAAGACCAACGGAAAATAAAAACGGCAGTCGTCTGGTCCCTGAATAGTCTGTTGAAACTGGAAGAGTTTTGGAGTAATAGCTGATTGGGACACTGCGTCAGTTATTGAATTCCCTGAGGGGACTTCAAGGTCGCACGGGATGCCCCGTGAATTCAGTTTCTCCTTCAGAAGGGCTGCTAGGAAGAGGTAGGAGGGCTTTGGGGCGTTCAGAATTTCTCGAAGGGAGATGGGGGAGACATCCGGGGGCTGCCGGCGCAACGAGGTGAAGTGAAAATGCAGTTCACGCTCGTAATGACGATGAAGGTCGTCATCGTAGGTAGCCGCCACGCTGTCAAGCTGCGGGTGGTCGCAACGACAGTCAACGCTACTGCACCGTCGACAATAGAGGATGCAGCGGCACAGACGGTGAATACCATTAGAGTGGCGGCAGTGAAGACAACTGCGGCGCATAGGCCGGGGCACGAAATGTCGACAGTAATTGGATTTGGCCGTTAGGTGTTCTGCCTCCGTGCGTCCACAGTTATTGCACTTCTCGCAGAGGCAGGTGCCATCCAAGATAAGATTGCACACCGAACAGCGAGCTGGCGATGTCGCTCGTCTGCGAGTACGTGGAGGAGGTTTCGGGCTCTGAGAGCTCGGCAATGCTACTGAAGCGGTCGCTGTAGCACCGCAAGATGGTGACCCGAACTGAGAAGGAGACGTTTCCGCGTCCGAAGGCCGCTTCTGGGGGACAGGAATAGATTTAGTTTCTCGTTTAGTCCCAGTAACCGAAGGAGGAATAGGCAACCGGTAGGTCCCAGGAACTGCAGCGACGACCTGGCTATAAGAACGGCCGCGCCCAATCCCAGCAGGGGCTGAGGAATGTCCAGGAGAGGCCACAGGCATTACTGTCTCTGAGTCTGTGATAGGAGTGGGAGCACCTGAAGGTCCAGGAACGGATTCCGGGACCGTTTCCCGGGGGACCACAGGAGTTGTTCCAGAAACCGGGACTTTGGACGAAACCTGAGGGGCACGGGAAGGAACAGGTTCCGGCGCAGGCTCCGACGTGGCCTCCGCCGTTACCGGGGTGCCCGCCGACGAGGGCACCTGATGACTCGCGCTCGCTGTCGAAACAGCAGGAGACTGAATGATAGGTACGTAGATTCAGGAAGAGGCTGCATTAAAGCAGCAGTCACGAACGGAGACGGTACGTGCTGTCTCGGTGAAGCGACGGCGTTAGCAGAAGTAAGATACTGCTGCTGTTGTTGGTAATAACGCTGTTGATAGAGGGTGCCACCGGGCACTGAAGAGAACTGAACCGGATAGTTCGGTCCGGATTGCGCAAAAAGACCAGAAGCCTCCTGAATTTGGGGAGAAGTGAGGCTTCTCGTGGGCTGATACGCCACACAGTAAGTGCCTTGGTGAGTCCTCGCAATTGGAACCTGGGTGTTCGTAAAACCCAGATTCATGGAGGATCCGCATAAATTACAGGCACGGCTCGACTGCATCTGGACGACATCGTCCGTGAATTCCCAAGACTGAATGGACAAACAGTTCCGACACCGTACGCTAATGTTCATATTTAACGAGAGATAGTACGTATACAGTACAGGCGGTTGGTCAGTTACTATTCCTACAGTAGAGTTTTTGCACTACGTACGTTGTAATAATTCATGCCTGCCGAGAAAACTAGTTCAGCATAGATATTGTTTCAGCCTAGATGATAGAGAGAATCTGTGTGTGTGAATTCTTGAGGTGGACCATGGCTACAGGCAATGAATGATTAATACTTCGTTGCGTTATAGTTTACGCTTGCAGTTCTCCAGGCAATCTATTGAGAATATATATCATGAAAGGTGGCGCCATCGTAGTTACGAATGGTCCCAGATAAAATGCATGAGAAACAACAGTAGAGGAAATTAATGAGCTTGTTTTGATCCACCACATATATTTATATGCAAATATATATATTTATGTACACCATTGCACACTGCATAAAAAGAGGAAAAATGGAAGGTTGGGAACAGAGAAATGAAGGATAGGGGAGCAGATCCTTAATTTATACATGCAGTTGCGGATCAGATCACAGGGCATTCTTTTTTTTGGTTTTTTTTGTTTATTTAATTGAGTTAGAGAGTGAAAGTGTTGCTAAAGCTAGGGGAGATATCTATCCGGCAACCGGCGTTGGCGGGACGGATATCTTCTTGGATAGCCTTCTTGTACAGGGAGGATGCTGGTAGCTTCAGCTGATGTTGCATTTCCACCTGTTTTGATGGTTATTGTAGTAGGTTGTCCAACAGTCGCAAGCTGAGTCTCCACATTTTCCGAATTAGGAATCGGTTGATTTTCTGTAATGGATGGGAGCTTGGATTGTCGGTAAGGTTTCAAGCGATCTTATTTTCCCTTTTCTTCGGCCCAAGCATGGCTCAACCCTCACATTTTGAGGACTTAACAAATCCACTATCTGATAGGGGCCTTCCCATTGCATAGACAGCTTCTGCCGCTTTGGAAAATGCAGCAAAACTTTATCTCCCACTTTAAAGGCAGGTGAATGCAACTTCATGTCGTAATAGAGTTTCTGCCGGTGCTGAGCTGTCTCGATTTCATGTGCTGCAATGCTCCAAATTGCCTTCATTTGAGCAGACAATTGCTGTACGTATGTCGTCTCATCCACATAGACCAAATTAGGTGGTGAGAGTGTCGCATCAATGGGGAGAAGTGGGGTTCGACCGTAGAGCATTTGAAAAGGGCTATGACGGGTACTCTCGTGTTCAGTACACCGATAGGCAAACAGTACCAACGGAAGGTACTGGTCCCAGTCAGTGTTTCTGGTGCTCGCATAATTGGTCAGCATAGCAAGCAACGTGCGGTTGAACCTTTCCACTAAGCCATCACACTGTGGGTGGTACGGTGACGTGGAAATCTTCATTGTCCCACTTAAAGCTAGAACCTCAGCTACCACAGTGGACATAAAATTTGCACCTCTGTCTGACAGTAGGCGACGAGGAGCACCATGTCGACACAAGATGTCAGTGACGAATGCTCTGGCAACGGTTTCCGCGGTTTGGTCCGGAATGGCAGAACATTCTGGGTATTTTGTCAAGTAGTCCATGAACACTACAATATATTTCATGCCTCCATTCAATGGAATCAGAGCCCTCTGATAGTACGGGTGAATATTCTGCAGAAAACTCCTGTAAATTAGTATTTCTTTGTCATCTGCGGTCATAGTTGGATAGGCGTCGTCTGCAAGTTGCTGCAGTTGCCAGGCGAAAATCGGCAACAGTTTCTGTTGGTCGCTGTTGTCTTGCAGCCATTGTAAGCCCCGCAAACATGTGGGTGTCCTTTCGGTCCAGCACATCCAAAAGTTTAACTTTCAGTGCTGCATAGTCGGTTTTAACAGCCAAGTCCAGCTCGTCGTATTTCTTTTTGGCCAAATCGCGAAGATAACAAGGAACAAGCTTGGCTTTCTGTGTATCATCACAGTTCTGGGCTTCTGTGACTACATCGAAGGTGTCGAACCATTTCTTAATCTTTTCGTCTGGTTTTCCAGAGAACAGCGAAATCATTTCCTTTGGTAGAGTGAAGTGACCGGGAGTTGCCATTTGTGGATTTGCCGGATTCAGTGAGAGCTGATTTATTGTTTGACGAAGGTCGTCAATCTGAGTCAAGGGATTGTTATGACTGAGCTGAACCAAAAAGTCTGGATCAACGGCCCGTAAATCAGTCTGGACTCGTTGTATGTCTTGGCCAACCGAGGTGAGTTTCTGACCTAAGCCTGTATTCAGAGAGTCTAGCCGGTGAGAAAGATCAACAAGATTCTGGCTCAGGCTATTGATATTAGTTCTGTCTTGCTGAATCTGATAGGCTTGCTGCTGTAGATGTCGCTGGATTTCTTCTGTTGACAGCAACTTGTAGGTAGACTGCTTCTTCTGAGAGTCACTTACTTCGGCGGAATCTGCTGAGGCAATAGGATTGGGATTAGTCGATGTACTGGAACTGGCCGCTGCTGTCTTTTGTCTAGTTGTTGGCGGGGATCGTTGTGTCATGCGACAAGAATTTGGTGTCGAAGATCCCACCGCTGCCACCAAATGTAGCGCTGCACCGAGTTAGGAAGTTCTGGATTAGGGATTTCGGATAACTGTTTGTGACTCTCGACGCTCGAATAGGAAACAACGCGAGTTTTCGATAGCTGGCTTTAATTTCCCTTGCTGACTGGTCAGCGAGAAGAGGTTACGGTACACACAGTGACAGCAATGGCCACAACAGAACTGGATCTTTCTCGCTTACGGATAAGCAAGTCTGACTTATGGCACAACTACCTGACAATTAGATAAACAAGCCTTCGGGAAGGCTCGAAATACAGTAAACAGACATGCTTGCCCTCGGAAGGGTAAGAATACAGTACATGGAGAACCAGGAGTAGCGTAGCATGGCAAAGTCAAGATATTGTGTTGGGCGTTTGTATTGATGCAAAGTTAAGTTTCACAGGCTGATACGCTGTAAAGTAGGAGTAGTTGACCCTACATAGGTTTCGTTAACGGTTGCAAGAGAAGAGATGCAAACTGCAAGTTGCGTTAAACAAAGTCTGTCAAGAATGCCCCCAAAACTGTTGAAACGTTAACTTTTAAAAACAGAAAAGAGCCCTAGGGGAAGTAAAGTTATTGGGGCATATAAAGTAGGTTAAAAAGAAAGAAACATTGTTTTGTTTCAAAAATTATTTACAAAAGTTTGGAGGGGGAGAGAATATATAATGCCGCTACTCTACAGGCCGATAGCAAGCAGAGCATAGTTTTTGCTCTGATAACAGAGGGTGTGCCTAGTGGCACACTCTTATATTATGTACTCTTGGTAGTAGTATACATTGTTTGACGTGTTAGCATAGAAGACTATATATCAATTATTGTATTGTATACCGCCTTTCTTTTCCAAGTATCAATCACCAATGTTTAAAATATTTTTATTTAATTGGTAGACCACCAGCGAAATTTTTGGCAATAAGTGTCAGTCTATCGTTTTTTACCTTGCTTTTTAATCTTATCATTTCCTCTTGTCGCTATTGACATTTCTCTTCGTCGGCGCTTTCGGACTCGGCGAGCGGTTTTCCCTCATTTGGGAACGTTCCCCCACTTCCCCCAATCTCCTCCTCCGCCTTTTGGAAGTGACACTAAGCAGCGCCACGTCCCAATAACGTTCCAGGTCCGGTCAAATCAAACCTGCAGTACTATAGCACGATCGCTATATCTTCGGCTGGGTCCTCTCGGATCGGTGGGATGCTTACCCATTCTATTCAATTTTATGCTGTTTTTGGTTTAACTGTCATAGTTAAACCAAAAACACCATGAAAATAACAACTATTGCTTAGCTTAATACTAAAACGCACTGAAAAAAATGAACCTAAACTACGGACTACGTGCGGACTCGCCTAGTCGCGCGGAGGAGTGGGCCCTTCCAGCTCAAGCCTCTTGAGTCTATATTCAAGACAAGACGGCTCCAGGTTGCATTCAAGTTTCAGCGCACTTTACCATCTGCCTGTGTGTGCGGCGAATTAGTGTGGCGCCCTGCTATCAATCAGCTAGTGTAGATAAAGCAGCCCTCACAGACGATAACTGCGGCCTTTTAGTTTTCTTAACCCCAGATTCTGCAGGGTACTTTTTACAGGGGTGAGTGCACCCCCCTCCCGAAACCGGCCCTCTCCAAAATCGCCCTCCCCCCGGAATTTTGGGCTTCCCCCCTTAATGAGGTCTAGATTTTTCTCTGCCTACATGAGGCTCACTTTCAAAATTCAAAATTATTTATTGTAGTAAAGGTACTCAAATTTTGAAACAGTTCTTATCTTAAAATGTCTCCTTAATCTCAAGTCTTCTTTGATTATCTTTGATTCGTTGAATCATGATATAGATTGATAGATGATTTATATTCCTTAAATTAGCTTACTTTCAGTTTCCTGTGTGGGAAGTGGCATATTGTCGTCATCGGCTGTGAAAACGACTGTATCTCCGCCGTAAGATTCAGTGGCGGCAACGCCAGCCGCAGTTCCAGGCTCAGCTGAGGCAGCCTCAGGTCCAGGCTGTGCAGCAGTGCGACCACTTTCCACTGAAAATAACAGATATTGTTATAGTTGGACACTGATAAACATACCTAAGGATGTGTAAGACAGGATAATAAGGATAGTAAGGACACATAAGACTACTTACGTATAGGCTTAGTTATAGTAGAGTACGCAAAAGACATGCCATTTTGCCATATTTTTAAGCATTTTTAGGCCATTTAGTATACGTACATAATACGAAAGTAATGGATCATTATAAAATAAAAACTCTGTCAGTAAGTATATAAACATACCTGTTCCAATCGACATAGATGAGCTCTGAATATGTAAAGCAAAGCCAGTTAAACAATTCATTAGGTAATACAACAAATTTTTTACCATTTTCGGGCTGTGTCGTGTTTTTCTTCTTCTTCTTACGGGATTCTCAAAAAATCACGAATGCTTCCGAAAGTTCACTATTCATAGCAAGATGTGGATTATATATTATATATGTAAGTAAACGTTCTAAGCATAATTACTAATTAATTTCGTTCTAAAAAATCTATATGTCGCAGTCTAAAAGCATTGCTAATTGCAATCGGGCGAACAGTGCTCGTCTAATTGCGATTTGATATGAAATGTTATGTTTAATGCATAAGGACTACGCTTTACTATAATCAAGAGTACATAATAACTAAAAGTGTGACAAGCGTCAAGCTCTTAGTTATTACGCTTGGGACCTCATCTGCACGATAACGGCTGACCCCCCCCCACAAATTAGACCCATCACTTCAAAGAAATTTTCACGCTATGTTTGTGTTCTAAAGCTGAAAAACACAACTGCTCAGTTGGTTCAATGTGCGTCTGTTGCTAGCTTCAGCACACAAATATAGCGTGCAAATTTCTTTGAAGTGATGGGTCTAATTTGGGGGGGGGGGTCAGCCGTTATCGTGCAGATGATGTCCCAAGCGTAATAACTAAGAGCTTGACGCTTGTCACACTCTTAGTTATTATGTACTATAATTGCTATAATTGTATACTAAAATTTTGTATTTTAAACTAAAAATAATAACCCAATCTGAACATTTTCGTATTCGTGTCTTCCATTAAAAATAAAATAAATTAGAATAAAAATATAATTACTAGAATAAATTTATATCCAGCACTTATTAAAATTTCTACTCAAATTTGCACAACAAAACTTTAAAAAATAAAGGTCTTGGTAAAATTTCTTCTAGTTTTATAATATTTATGCTGTGCATCTTCAAAATAATTAGAGCTTGCAGTTACTGTTAGAGCTTACACAAACAAGTATGAGTATAGAATTGCAGACAATACTTGCAAATATTTGTGAACTGTTCATTTGATTCACCTAATCTCACTTTAAAAGGACCAATCACAATTATTGGGCCAATTAGAAGCATACCCCTGCCTGTAGCTAACCCATGCCTTCCTGAGCCTTGTCCGAGCACTTCACCGATTTGCTGAATTAGCCATGCATTGGACTCGATGTTCTTTGAAGTAAGCCGCCTCAGATGGCCTCCTTTTTGCTGGCAGTCTATGAAACTGTGTAAATTCTTAACCTGAATTTATATAGAGACAACAATAAGCATAACATATGTATACAAGCTAATTTCTCATATCCAGCCGATTCAAGAAATTTTCGAATAAATCGAATTTTACTATTTCATGCCGGCACCCCCTTTACCTAGAGGGGCAGAGTGAAATTAAACTTAGCTCGATTGATGACAGTCCCGTCTTTCTAGGCGCTTTCATTAAAAAAGCAGTGCTCACAAACGCCAATTCGTTCTATGCGGGCTGCTGAAACCACGAAAATTAACAGCAACCGTATTTTGCATTCTAGGTTTGATGCAATGCAACCTGGGCAACGTGAATGTCCTTACCTACATTGTCGTTAAAGATTTACTAACAACTGCTGCGGGACGGAACCGCCTAATTGCGGCTACTGCGAAGCTAATGCGGCAACCAAACGAGCCTAACTTTCCATTAGAAATGCAACGCAACTTCAGGGGAACCTTTACAAAAATGCAATACGAATGCTTATCATATATCAAAAATACGGCTCTTCGACTGAATCAGACCTGTTTAGCCTGCTCGACAAAATTGCAATGGAAGTTGCCAGCGCAATCCCTGAAGCACAAGTGAGAAATCATTACCAGGTCATTGCGAATGATCTGCTGATTGAAGCCCAAAACCAGGCTAAGCTGACAGCGAAGGCGGAGGACGAAGAATTTTTCGCCTTCCTGGTGGACAGAATATCGGGAATCCTAGCTGCAGAAGGCAACATTCGCCTACAGAATTACAACATCGGTAATTTATCCATGTATCTTGTTTGTTATGCACTTGGCAACTATAATCTTACACTCGCCCACACACACACACACACACACACACACACACACACACACACACACACACACACACACACACACACACACACACCCACACACGCACACACACACACACACACACACACACACACACACACACACACACACACACACACACACACACACACACACACACACACACACACACACACACACACACACACACACACACACACACACACACACACACACACACACACACACACACACACACACATATATATATATATATATATATATATATAATTTTTCGGTCTTTCAGTTTCATTTCAATAATCAGTAATTTTCATGATTATGTCGTATATAATCTTTGTTACTTAGTTACATTCTCATCGCAATAATGCAATTACTACGCATTTTTTATTAAGAATATTATTTTAGAAGCCATACGTAGCACAATGGTCAGTTTTAAAGTTCCCCCTTGCATCATACTCAGCAACGAACTACAATAAGTTTCTTTGTTTCCAAATTAAAAACACCTTTCATACTGAAACTGGTAAGATGATTATCTTGCAAAATTCTAGTAAGATTATCTTGCCAACAATTTTGATAAGATAGTAATCTTGCTAAATTTGGTGGCAAGATAAATATCTTGCTAAAATTTTAGCAAGATAACTATCTTGCTACCACATATATACACAGCGTATATATTGGGTGTATACCTACGCTACACAGCATCATATACACATTGCACAATGCATACTCCTAGCAGTCATTGAGTAACATTTAGATATAAAAGGGCAGCTAACCCGTTTTCCTAACCGGGGCAGCTGGCGTGCACCAATTTTGTCGCTTATCACACAAACGCACATGGATCGAATCTCTGTATAAATTAATTTTTTCTTTTGAATGATTTTTTTAACTTTTTAACTTCAAAACAGGAGTTTTAACTTTTTGAAGTGGTGGGAGATGTGACGGTAAAGTTGCGTTAGGGCGCCCGTGAACTTAGGTAATTTTAATTTTGGTGCGTTAGGGCGCCTGTTGCGTTTGTTGGGCGCCCAGTAAGTGCGTTAGGGCGCCTGTAGAGTGCGTTAGGGCGTCTGAATGTTTTCATGACAATTATGAATAGTCTTTACGCCTAAAATGAAACTTTTACTGCTGAAATTTGAAGCACAAATTAATTTTAATTAATTAAAATATTAAGTCTCTATTTAGTGGCGTGCCAAAACTAAATCCTTTTAAAAATAAAATAAGTTTACAAAAATATGAAAACCCATGAAGTCTTAGATTCTAAATTTGACTTGATTCTTTGGTTATAACTTGGCACGCGATAATGGAGATAATTTCACAAAATTCAGAAATAAAAATATTTTTTCCATTAATTTACATTGATTAGTGGTCTAAAGTTTTAGTTTAGTTTAGTTTTAAACTTTTACATTAAATGAATTTTGTATTTGCTAATTTTTTCTTTAAAGATTTCACTGAGTGGTCCTCTCTAATTGTACTTTAAACTATATATTATGTACTACTACTCTTGGTACTACGAAAGAAACAGACTCGGTTGTTTTGTATTGGAATATTCCCTCATAACGCATACAGTGGGCGCCCTAACGCACACACTGGGCGCCCTAACGCACCAGGAACAAAAATTGAAAAAGCACCCTAACGCACCATAGGGGCGCCCTAACGCAACAGGCGCCCTAACGCAATACAATCATTCATCTTAAATTTCATTAGGTAACCCAGCTACCATTAAAGATAAAATATTGTGACTCTAAGCAATTCCTAAATTTATTGGATGGACTGACAGTTTGAATAATGTTTTCAACAACTTTTTAGTTTTCTATTTGCTTTTGCAGAATTCTTCAAGAATCATTAACGGCAAATGTTGTCAGTCCAGTTTCTAAACTCAGTTACCAACAAAGGTGCCACACCATGTAAGAACGAGAAAACTAAATTACTTGAAACATTCTGACTTTCTTGAAGAACAACTGGCCCTACAAAAACACTAATGACCTTACTACTGGAAGGCGTAATTAGCATAGTATATAAGTTGGTATTAAGTAGCTGCGGTTCTCTGTCTACTCTGTTTGCACTATTTGCCCTTGTTGCTGTCAACTATTTTTAAATAAATAAACCCTGTGAATATCTACGATATAGACTTTAGTGCCGACTAACACGCTTCCACCTCTATTCTACGAGAACTTTGCTTTAGACCTGACTAGCCACATTTTCAAGTCTTGGGAAATTACAAAAGTTGGTTTCTAAGCCTCAGGTAATCCCACTTAATTTCCCCTAATCCGCTTTGCTGATGAGCCAGCTTTGCCATTTAATAGGGGCATTAACCTGGCAGGTATTGGCATTAATCCAGGAGATTTCCGCAGCTCTTCCACGTTTTTTAAATAAGGGATAAAATATTCCGCAACCGTATAACTTTAGAATGTTTGGATATTAGGATTGTATCCGCAGTATGCCCTATAGCTGCTTTAATCCAACATCCTGTATGCCATAGTTACACATAAATTTTAATGAAATACAAACCGCAACGTATGCAAATTCTATATTTATTAAGTCAGAAACTTATTTGTTACAGTCTGAGGTCAAAGTTCACAAAGGCACCTTAAGTTGAAATTTAAATGTCATAAACACCTACTAGGTTATGATTTGTATAACTTCCATTAAATTTTCAATGGCGACTCTCATTAGTCTGATCTAGCGAATTGCCCTGAATTTTGGGCACAAGAATTATTCTAAACAGTAATTCATGTCCTGTTCCTTGACATTACAGGCTTTTGCCTGATTGCCAGTTTCACGAGTGAAAATGCCAATTGACAGTTTCACTGGTAGTCACCCCAGCCTCCACCCCCAATAAAAATATGCCAGGATGTTTGCGAGACAACCTAATTTGGGCGAGATAACTCCATGGGAACAATAGTGTCACCAACAGAGTTAGTAGCGCACCGCGTAGCAGATGAATGTGGTTAATGAGATTCGGTTGACAGCAAAGGGTTATTTTCAGCTGAGATGTTCATCCATTCACTTAAGTCCGGGCCTTGAGCTGCCAAAGAACCCTCGACAGTGTCCGCACCGAAAAGAGATGGGGTAGAAATTGCATTGTTTCCGAAAGAACAGCAGATTGATAAGAGCTGATATTCGAATAAATTGTGTAGGATCTTGGCTCCGCTTCGCTGCCAATCCCTGTAGTTATAGGGGATTCCAGTACCGTATAAAAAGTGTCAGTAGGTTCAGTTACCGTAGGAGGTGATAGTGCTCGTCAATTTATAGACATTTCAAATGTACTTCCTCTGGGTAATGCCATGCAAACAGTTAGCTGATGTCGATCACTCACTAATGGACGCACATATATGGTAGAAGTAACACAGTAAGCATAAATAGAAACGGAAGAATGTTGAGAAATGCAAAGAAGAAGCCGGTAAAAGTCTGAGAATGAGAATCGCAACTTTTGTTTGTTAGTTTTATTTGGTTTATTGGCTCGTAAGCATCGAATGGTGAAATTCTATTTGCCTAAAATTCTGGTTTTTTAAGCAAAGTAAAAATTTTAAGTATTACCACGTCGAAAGAAAACAAGCAAGAGTTCTATTGAGCATATTTGCTCTAAATATACGCCTGCTGCGAGCACATTCTTCCTTATGAAGTGTGTCTATATAGCAGTTGTTTGAACGAAAAGGATGTATGTAAATTGCAAACAAATACTTGTGTTGGGGTTCATTTCATCGGTCACCCTCATAGCATAGTATTATAATGCACAATTTGGAAGGGCACAAACTAACGTATACTCTGGAATTTGGAATGTGAAGTTTTCTCCGGACGTAGAAGTTCAGCAGGGCCAAAACTCCAATCCGAAACAAAGTATACCCAACTCTTCTGACTTTCAGTACTTCAGACTAGTTTGTTTTATTCTGTTTTGTGAAGTTTAAAGTACGTAGTTTTTTCATTGAGCTAATAAATAGTTATGAGATTGAATTAGTGGTACCACACTTTTGATTGCTTTACCGTTTTAGTGTGAGCAAAAATTATAAGCTTGTTAAGCTAATAATACACACTTTCATACATATTCATACACTCATTACGCGCGTGTGTGCATGTAAAAGACATCAAAACTGATAACCTGCTGCAAGTAGGCGAAGCCCTTACTATTGGAATTTATCAAATCTGACTGAATACCAACACGTATACTGAAAACCAGAAATTAAAAGTCTAAAGCAACTAACAGCCTTTTACAATCAAGTTTAAACTGTTAATGCTTTAATTCGACTGAGTTGTATTTGTTGAATGGACTTCGAAAAATTAGACTTCACAGCTGCTGTTGTGGCATTTGGCTGGAAGCGGGGCATCAATAGCTTTGTTAGCGTGAAGACGTTGCATAGGAGAATGCATATGCAATTGTTTAAGGATGTCAAAACAAGCTATTCAGTAGATAATGCTTTCACTACCGCTAAACTTGTTATTCTAAATTTGTTGCGGTATGTTTTGTCTGGTTGTGTTTTTGCTGTTATTACATGTCACTGATTTACTATTTGGCTTTTATTATTTGATGGGGCGTTGTGTATTCAATGATTTGGGATTGCAGTAAAATTTGCAAGGTTTAATAATAAAATCTTTTTAATTTAAATTGTTCAAGTTTTCATTAATGACAACATGTATAAGTCTTTAATTTTTGCCAATATACATTCTGTTGGTGCAAACACAATTAGCGAATTGCTCCCTTTGTACTTTCGTAAACACTAAATTAATTACTTTAGGTAGTACTTTAGTACTTTAGTAGTACTTTAAGAACTTTAGGTAATTATCATTTCAGCGATTTTTGGTTATGTCATTTGTGACAGGCAACTCATTTCTGATCATTTGCTTCTCCAGTTATCTTGCCTGATTGTGTTTCTTCCAATGCTGTTACTTCCACTTATTCTTTCACTTTTTTGCTCCGAATGCAATTCGAGTGGAAATGCAAATGATTGCTATCAATTTCCATTCACATAACCTAATTGAATGCACGATAATCGGTGGGCGTAAATTGGCATCCCGTATCTTCTGGAAAAGTAATGAGCGCTCGTGTTGCTGGGGACAGCTACCCTGACGTCATTTCTTCTAGAGGAATGCACGCTCAGGGTGGCTGGAAGGTATTCGATATCAACATCGCAGGAGCTTAAACTAAAAAAGTTTACCATCATATCTTGACAGGTAGTAGAATATGCATAGCCTTCATCTCACAAAGTTAGAGAGTGAGAGCTGCGAATATCACATATTTCCTACTACTACTTCATCGGGCACTCAGGCACGGTTTCTACCCGGATTTGGGACTATACCTTTCCTCCCTAAAGTGTGTCCAGATTCATGGCTTCTGACTATACAACAGAACATCTGAACAGGACGCACCGTCATCTTTAACTCATCAACGAGCAAGTTGTTTCAGAAAAGGACTTTAGCTGACAACAATGTCGCCTACCACTACTGCCTCATCTGCTAGCTCTAATCACAGCCGAAGCATCGATTATCCACTTGTTATTGTTATTCAATCGTATTGTTCAGTCCGTAACTCAGCTGTGGCACAAGATGCAGTGGGAAGCAGATGTCACAACAGATTTTTAGAGAATGTAATATAAAATTCCATTATAAAGCTCACAGAAGCATCGCAAACATTAATGAAAAAATGAGTAAAACCCTGGCAAAAATAAAACTAAGCTGGCCTCCATCACCACTGCTTCAACTTACCATTTCATTCCATTACCATACTTATTCCACCCTTTACTCATAACTTTAATTAGCCACAACACCCTTTTTTCAAATTATTACATGTAGCAAAAGTGCACTTCTAATAAACCAGTTATTTTCATTTAGTTTCAACATTTTGAATGACAAACCGATTGTTTTCAGTGGTTTGCCCTATTTTAGTTGAAAACAGTGATCTTGGTGTCTGGTCGGGACAGTTGCAGCTGCTACAGATCTATTACCACTAGGCGCATTTGGTGCTTCATCGTCTTTCATTGCATACTCCATCAAATCGATACATTGGTTTTCTGGAGACCCATTTTGTCTTCATCGAATTCTGCTGCAATATTACCTCCCTGACCCCGAATCCAGTTTCCCTCACGCAACTCCGCGTATGATCTGAATCAGTCCCACAGGCTGCGACCATAGAACCTTTAATAATTACAAGAGTACATAATAACTAAGAGTGTGACAGGCGTCAAGCTCTTAGTTATTAGAATTGAGACATCATCTGCACGATAACGGCTGACCCCCCCCACAAGATAGACCCATCACTTCAAAAATTTGCACTTCTGTTTTATATGCTGAATCTCGCAACAGACGATCGTTGAAGCAACTGACTAGTTATGTTTTTGAAGCTTTAGAACACAAACATAGCGTGCAAATTTCTTTGAAGTGATGTGACTCATTAATCCAGCCAGTATTGCACGGTCATATCTTTTTTCTAATAACTAAAAACTTGACGCTATCATATTTTTAAGTGCCACTACATAACTTTTGATAATTATAATATTAATTAATTAAATTAATTAATTAGAATTAATGTATCCTGCCTGTTCTCGTTTTTTATCCTGGCTGTATTCAAAAATTGAACTTACAAAGCAATCCGTTATGTCCTAACATGTGAAAATGATGTGAACAGTTATCGCTTGCCAAACAACGTTACAGCGCAAGAAATTAAAGTTGCTCTCTGAACCGTACCACATACGCCACTTTTAGCACTTTTGAGATATTAAGTGGAAAACAATAAAAACAGTTCTATAAGTCAACACGATATTGTGAAACTTCAGATATTTTGCTAAATTCCACCAGAAATTTCAGGGATTTCATGAATCCCCTAACGTTTTCAGGAAATTGTGGAATTCATATCAAAACTTGTTTATTTGCCACAGTTCTTGCTGATTGAGTGATTTCATTCCGTGTCATTTTATGGGGTATTGTGGAATTGTTGATTGTCGTTGAATTTCATCAAATATTTTATGCTGCAAATTTGTAGATTGTTATTAAATTGTTTCAAAGAACTAAATAATATTTGATTCCATAGGTTCGTTTCATTTGCTTACATTATCAATCTAAACTTGAAAGTAAAAGACTTACAGTCTTTCATTGTCGTTCATTATTGGTAAGATTAAACAATAAACAAACAAACAAACAACGTAATTTATTCTGAAGACGAACAGCCATTACAATAGAGCTTTCAGCGAGTTTTAATGTAGCTGTATCAAAATTACACCAATACTAAGAGTGTGACAGCAGGCAAGCTCTCTGTTATCAGCTGTAGGTACATGCTATGTTCGCTAACGCCTGACCACCTGTAAACGTGTATGTGCTCTTCAAGAAATTCGTTCGTTATCTTTGCGTAATTAAAGCTCACTGTAGACGCACGACAGGATCAACTGAGTAGTTGTGTTTTTTGAGCTTTAACACATAAACATAGCGTGCGAATTTCTTTGAAAAAACACATACTACACATTACGGGAGTCAGCCGTTAGCTGAAACATATACATCTGATGGCGAGCGCCTCTTATATATTATGCACTCTTCGGCTGTATGCAATGTATGTATAAACACTATTCAATTCAAATATTAATACAAGCGCATGTTGGGACAGTGTTAGTAAAAAGCAAACAGAAAAAGGAGGGGAAGAATCTATCAATGTATGTGTACGTCTATCGTTGAGGATGAAAGTTTCAGAAAAGGATGGGAAAACCACTCGTCTGGTTACTTAACCTGACTTAACTAAGCAACTTAACTGACCCTTCAAAAAAATCGAAAAATCCATTTACTAAGAGACCGTTCAGAGAAACAATTAATGCTAGGAGAATCAACAACAGTGTTAGGCAAACTGTTCAAAATTTCAATAATTCTATTAGTGTAAAAACAATTTACTGGACTCCCTTGTGCGGCGTGAAAATTGCCTTAACTTAATACGCATGACCTCTCAATCCAATGCTAAGTGCCAACAAAAATAATTTAGTGAAGCTTAAGGAGATTTTGTTAAAACATATTCTATACATTAATTTTAGGTCGGCTAGTAATCTTCGTTTCTAAGGACTGTTGGCCTAATATCTCCAACCGTTGCTTATAGGTCATTGCTTGCGCACCAGGCATACGGCAAATAAAGAACTTCTCAGGACATTTTCTATCATGTCGATATCTTTTAATAAAAACGGTAACCATACTGGAGAGTTATAGTCTAAAAAAGGCCAGACATAATTACATAACATACAAATTAAAAAATTTATATTTATATTTTAGAATTATATAAAAATAAAGACTGAAATTTTATTTTCTTTTTTGGCGATTTTACTACAGTGTATTGATGTCTTCATATTGGATGAGAGTGTAATTCCAAGGTCTACTGCATGATCCACCACCTCAAGGTCCTGAAAGTCCGTGACATAGCCGGAACCATCATTATCTGCAACAGAACCATATACTAAAACCAGACACTTTGAAAAAGACAGTCTAAGCTGCCAGATATTAGCCCTGTTGCAGACAAGGTTAAGATCCTCCTGAATTATTGCTGATTTAGGCTCGTTTGTGGACAGGTATATTTTCGCATCGTCAGCATAAAGACTAATGCTAGAATTGACAATTACTTCAGGCATGTCATTTACGTAAATCAGGAACAAGAGGGACCAAGTACAGTACCCTGTGGAACACCACTCACTACAGGATGGGTGCTAGAGACAGCGTTGTTAACTTTAAATTTCTGAGTTCGGCTGGAAAGAAAGGACTGTACCCAGTTATAAACTTGTCCAGTAATACCATACTTTCCAATTTTAACATTAATTTCCTATGACTAACACTATCAAAGGCTTCAGCGAAATCTAAATAAATACAATGTGTTGACAGACCCAGGTCTTTTGCTTTATTCCAACTATACAAAGTATGTATTAAGTTAGTTAATGTAGAACATTTACTACAGAAATCCATGCTGGTGTAAGTTAAGTAGATTTCGTTCAGTAAGAAAAGACATTAGATGTTCCTTAATTATTTGTTCAAGAACTTTACAGCAAGCAGAAGTAAGGCTAATAGGTCTATAGTTTTCGGGTTGGGATGGAGATCCCTTCCTTTTAAAAACAGGGGATATAGTTTCTTTCCAAATCTTAGGTGAAATTCCACTACGGAGAGATTTGAGAAAGACACACCGAAGAGGTTCAGCGATTACATAAGCCATTTTTCTAGCAGTCGGTGGGATGTTATCAGGTCCAGAAGAAGTGTTAGGAGGAGCCTTTTTAAGAAATTTAATTGCAGTATCAACAGAAAGATCAATGTCGCCTATAGTACTATTTGTTCTATACTCAAAATTTGGATTGTTACCATCATCTAAGGTAAAAACACTAGAGAATTGAGAATTCAACATCTCAGCTTTATCAAAATCTGACAGAGCTTCCGAGTTTTCGTTTTGCATGGCTGGAATAGACCTTTTTGAGGTGAAACTTTTTACATAAGAAAAAAGCGATTTGATGTCATTTTTGTTGAGTATCTTCTCCTCTAGTTCGTGTTTTTGCTGTCGTAAATTTCGACGAATTTCTTTACTAGCCTCTTTAAAATTTTTTAAGTCATTAGCGCTTTTCGTTGTCTTATATTTCTCCATAACTTCTTCTTTCTAAGTAACAAACGTCGAAAAGTAGCAGACGCATAATTCCTTTTAGTACCAATTTTTGCTTTAAGGAACAAATTTTTCTATTGCAATTTCGATTATATTAGAGAAAATTTCCCAAGTTTCTTCTACGGCTAATGTACCTCCACGAAATAAACCATTCCAGTCTATGGACGAAAGAAAATCCTCCATGGCCGACCAGTGAGCTAGTTTAAAATTTCGTGCACTTGAAGCTTGTTCCGGTTTGATCCTCGCGTTTTCAAGGAGAAGGAAAACTTTATCATTCCATGGTCACTCGAAGAAAATGGTTCTAAGATATCAAGATGACCTAGATAAATGTCACTACAGATTATGATTGAATTTAGGTAAATTGGACTATATTATTATAATTCTTTTGGTTTTGAATTTTCATAATCTTTATGTTTCTAAGGTTCGCTATTTTTCTCCAAAATTCTTTGAAATCCCATAAAATTATAGCAAAATCTGTATTTTAATTGTTATTGATTCTCCCGCTTAAATATTCAATGTACGTGTAAACTCTATTCTTCGCGCACCTGTATCGAAATTTTTTATCCGTTACCACAATGTTCTCGGCACGCATCACTCCATCTAGTTTCAAACCCGGTAAGAGTAGTGTCACCTGGTATAAAACCCTGATGCTAGAATCACGATATGACTGACCGTAGAGTGCAAGTTCTCACGTCGTAGATGTGTGATGTCCTAGTCAAATAAAATGGTTAGTGTTATTTACCGTATTAGGGCAACCTTAGAGCTCGCTCCAAATCCGAAAATTCTATTCAAATGCAGGCATTTTATTTTAAAATCATACAAAAGATAGCAAAAAATTGAAAAATAGGTGCAACCCACAAACCCGGAACCACTATGACACTCACAAAAATGGCAGGGACAGAACTCGCACACAACCGACTGACCCTACCCACTGAATAACTTATTGATCCTGTTCCTCCATTCTGATGTAGTTCAGCAATATGAGTCATGCTAAGCCACGAAAATAGGTATCAGCAATTTCAGGGTGGTTATTCATAAAATGTTGTTCATTAGTTCACAACTAATTTCTATACGCTTAGGCTTGGTTCATTGACACATCCAATATTCTACACTCGGTTGTAATTTGCTGACTTTGACTGGATGTTAAGCTGACACCGAATAATTGTCTTCACAATTACCGAAGCGTTCAACAAGGCTGCTGATTTGTCCATCACCGGCTGTGTGTGTGATGAAGGCACCTCGGTGACCACCCCGTAACTCTCAGTAAATTGTTGGCGCGGGGGATTAGGCATGTGCAATGCCATAGACGGATTCCAAAACTAGAATTCTGGGCCTGCTGAACCAACTGGTTTTAGCCACGAAATTAACTACAACAACACAGCGAACAATGTAGGAATAAGAAAGGGAAAATTTAGACTTTGTTTCTTTTGAAGCTTAATTATTACTACGTCAAAAGCAGTAGTACACCAAATATTTGGCGTAGTCTGACCAGCTTGAACATGTTTTGTTGTCGGCATGAAAACGTGCGCTGAGTCACGATGCATTCTGCGTTTCAAAGATGTCTTATAAAAAATCTCAGAAGTAAAAATATTGGTAACATTTCTCTGTTTCTCATCCTTTCTCAAGGCTCTTCCGATTGAATCAAAAATATCTTCTGGCCGTCCTGTGCTAGGCTTAGGCACTCATGATTCTATAGTGTAACAGACGTAATGAATCAAGGAAAGGTTCAGTGTTTTACTCTCATCCAGTGTTCCGGTCTGGAAAGTAGGCAGGCAAGCTACTGTCTTCATTATTCTTTTACTGCAATAACAGCATAATTCTGTATACATTCATAACAAATTACTGTTATATGTTTACCTACGTTTGTATTCGCATATACACTTAAATCACATATACTTCTAGTAATATTGAGAACTGTCGATTATGTCTTCAGTAAGCCGGTGCCCAGAGGAAATTTCCTGAAGATCCACTGGTGTAAGGATATATTTCTTGCGATTAAGACATTTTCACCTGGATAAAAATCGGGTCTACATATCACCAAAAATGCCAGCAAAAGTCTTTTTGAGATTGCTCATAGTATCCTCCACAAGATTATCGTCTTTAGCTTCTTTGCTGGGCTGAGATGTTAGGGAAGGTTGCCTGGGAGGCCGCGGTGGAGGGGGCCCTTTAGGAGGAGCACCCGATTGAGGTGGGGTTGCAGCACCTCTGGGAGGGATTGCGGGGGCACCAGGGGGACCACTGGGCATGGAGACGCCGTTGACAACCCCACCTGCTGGGGTTCCAGGGCACCCACACCAGGCGCCCTGTGGCTGGGTGGAGCTGGGCATGCCTCCCACCTCGCCTGGGGCTCCTTGCCTTCCGCCACCTCCAGTGATTTCTTGAGGCGGATGAGGTCTCTGTTGAGGCCCGCTGGTCGCTGCAGCAGCGACGTGGGTGGCCTGAGCGGTGGATCCGGTTGGCGGTGTTTTTCTAAAAAATGTAATTATGTATATGTAGTATGATTAAAGCAATAAATGGATGATCATGAAGCATGAATGTTGCATCGATTTTAAATAGTATACCTACGGTATATACGTATTAGATATTTTAGATTTATGTATGTAGAATGTTTCAAATCAGCTTACGCGGTTGGAGGACTAGGGCCAGTCTGGTGATAAGGGGATTCGTGTTTTATGAAGTTTTGTATGGACGTGTTGGTGCCTTGACTATCTCTTCTGCTGAGCCTAAAATAAATACCATTACTTACCTACAGTATCACTGAAATAGCATAAATAACATACATACGTTGTATGTAATAACTAATCGTGCATTATGTGATACTAGAAGTCTTTAGTATTAAACAATAGGAAATTTCTACTTACGAAATTGCTTGTTTAACTCCCAGAATGTGATTCATCCTCTGCAATACGAGATCAGCAATGTGCCTTCGATCTTCCTCCTGAGTTTCACCAAGAAGTTGGAAGGCTGAGTCTTTCACCTAATTAAAACAGTTACTTCCTCATTGTAATAGTTGAATGTGAATGTGAATGTAAAAAAGTTAGAACTTTAGCTATGCATATTCCAAATCGAATTATATATAATATATTTATGAAGATTGCCCGATAACTTGGTTAGACTTTATTCGGCTAATTACTATTTAACTATTTAACTACTCTTGCGCATTTCTTTAGATACAATAAATTGAGCTATTATTGGAAAGACGCGAAATACGTACTACGTACATATATAGCTTAAGTTAGTGCGATTTGGCGGACTAAAAGCTTAATTACTTCAAAAATATGCTCTCTTCCATCTTTGCCAACCACGGCCTCAACAGCACAGAGATCCAATCCTCCAAAAAGCTGAGCCACCTCATCCACCCAAAGCTTGTATCTAAATAAAATAACAGATAAAATTCTGCATACTGAACTATGACCAGTTGGAATCTTTTAAAAAAAATTCTACGCCGTTTGAGGAGAAAATTCATTAAAAAAATATAACATTGAGTTACAACTGGCGAAATCTACCTGTCAGTCATAGCTATCTGTTCAAGCATCGCTGATCCAGTATTGGCTTTCCAGTTTCCTGTTATACTTTTTCGCCTAAAGAAGTTCCAGACGTTATAATATTGTTTAGTTTTAAAAGCACTTTCAAACATGCAAAGGGATATAAAATGTGATCGGAAAACATGCCACCACAAATAAAGTAATAGGAATATACGGTGTGTATAATTTCACCAATGGAGTGGTCAAACAGGATTGTCCCCGAATCTTGTTCAGACTGAACGTACTATTAACAATATCGGCTTTATAATTTCTTTCAGGTGCATAAAATCATAGCATAATCAACTCTCGAGTCACGATTCCTCTCGTTGAATATTGGAGGCAGTTTGAAGTTGATCAT
>JASAND010023790.1:0-19814 GCA_030248195.1 Trissonchulus latispiculum
AGAGACAGTAGTAATAAAAATCAACAGTGAAACGGTATTTTATCTGGCCTCACCTCCAATCATTTCAATAAATTCGTTCCATTCACTGCCAAAAAATGGGACAAAATTCGCTTCTGTAGCCAGGGCTTTAGCCAGCAGTGTTTTCCCGCAACCAGGCGGACCCAATAGCAGCGCTCCCTTGGGAAGCTTGGCGCCAAGACGCTGCAAAATAAATTTGACCTTCTAACAGAAAGAATATAAAAAATCAAAGAAAAAAACACATACAGCTTTAAAGCGATAGGATCAATGAACCGTTCTAAGATAACAACAGTTTGTCATAAATACCTTCTAACCAAGAAGGGATGCAAAAACCAACTCGAAAACCAAAACGTGAACCTGCCGCCTTCTCGAGTTTCTTCAAAAATCGCTCAGAATGCCACATTTTCCAAAAACTTTTCCGGCATTACTTTAATTTTGTCTCCTTTTTTGATCACTAAATTTGCTTCTTGGCTATAGAAATCCCCTCAAACAGAAGTATCTAAAATTAGCATAGCTGCAAAATGCCTACATACTTTATAGTGTACTCATAAGCAAGCCAGCTCACAACTTACTACGTACATTAGCTAATGTTTACAACAAAAGTACCGTATAACTTGACGGATGTTTAAGATAGTCCACGAATTCTCGAATCTCAATCTTAGGCTCATGCAGGCCTGCCACATCCGCAAACTTGATCGAGGGGGTTTTAGGATCCAGGCCGGTATCAACCAGTTTATACTTGGCCCGTCGAATATTCTGCAAAAAATATTAAACAAATAATGCCAATATGTAAAAACTTAAATTTGCAACGAATACCGGGTGCTGGGGGTTTTTACGGGGGGGGGGGGGGGGTGGGGGGCTGCCCCTAATTTTTGGGCTCCCCTCCACTCATCCTAAGGTGCCCCAGAAATGTCTTTCTAGGATTTTTGGTCAAAAATCGTCTATTTTGGTGCCAAAACTTAATATTTGAGCACTTTTAAGCTTAGTTATAGCAGTATAGGTATGTAGAAAACAGGCTTTTTATACTGTATTTTTGGCATTTTTAGCCCATTTTATTCCTCCCCCCCCCCCCCCCCCCCCGTTGGACCTCCCCCCACTAGTGGGGGGTCCCCCCCACTATTCGCCCCCACTTATTTTTGTCTAAAAAACCTCAGGGTAGTATAGAGATTTGATGCCTTTACGAAAGGGGAGGAAAGAATAATATACAAAAATCTGACAATGTGCGCAAAAATTAGCCATTTTCTTCGCAGGCCATTCTGCCAATCAGGTTCAAAATTTTAGTTAGAGATCAGGTGCACCTCCCCATTATTACTCGCTTTGTGCCAAACTATAGTGTTCAGCTCCCGTGGTAAGAAAAGGCACCAATCATCTAACATTAGACATGAAATTACATTATGTCTACCAAAAGAAGTCTAAAACTCCGCAGCCAGCCTAATAAAAAATGTGGAATCTACAACTCACAAACAAATCCATATTTCCCAGTTTAACGTCAAATTTCAGGGCGCCAGAGCGTACAGTGCGCAGCAGGAATAAGGAAACGCCAACCAAGGCCAGCAACAGCAGCCAGGACCTGAAACAAAAAAGAACAATAAAAATGAAAATTTTGATAAAATGTCAACTTCTTTCTTTGAAAAATTTCAATTTATTTTTTTAAATTTTTTGAAATTCTCACAGAACTTCTGTGAGGGCCTTTTCAAGAAAGAACAGACTAGAGTAGAGTATAGTTAAAATTAACTGCTTTAACTCCATTCAAGCTGGACTCTTTCAACTATTTCGAGAAAAGGAACGACTTCATTTTAACTCCTGGGTTTATTTTACTAGGGGGGGGGGGCGCCCCACCCACTTTTTGGGTGCCCCCCACTCGGCCCCACCCCCATTTTTTGGGCTTCCCCCCCACTCACCCTAAGGTGCCCAGGAATTGCCAAATTTTTAGGATTTTTGGTCAAAATTTTCAAAATTTTTCCGGCTTCGGCGGAAATTTTTGATCAAAATTCACCTTTTTTGGTGCTAAAACTTGATTTTTGAGCACTTTTAAGCATAGTCATAGCAGTGTATGTGGAAAACAGGCTATTTATACAGCATTTTTAGCATTTTTGGCCCATTTTATTTCCCCCAAATTTTCGACCTCCCCCCCCCCACTTATTTTTACCTAAAATAAACCCAGAACTCCACTCTACCCGTTCTTTAGAAAAGGTCCTAAGAAACCCAACCCTGCTACAGGCAGCCACCTTACGACCTGAAAGACAGGCCTATATCGAGAGACGAAGCGTACTCTCATCCAGTAATATCTTGCCTTCAGCAACAAATTTCTATACGCACAAAAACTATATATTGTGTTGTTTAGTACGATACATTAAAACTATATAATGCGTCTGCGCAAATCTCCACAGCACTTAATATAGCATATGCTTACGAGCTATAGTTTCGTTCGTAGACTACCAGGACACCCTTTTCCGGCGGTATACCCAGTCGACGCTCCGCATCGCGGAGATCCGACTCAAACTTGGTGATATTGGTCAGCTGCATTCGATAGATCCGATTTGTCACCTAAGTATATAAAGTTAAATTTGTAATAGAAAATTTGTGAACTAAAACCCACAACAAACTCTTTCACCCAAAACAACAACGCCGGTGTCTGGTTTTTGAGCTTTAGACAAAATGTATATAATATTTGCTTGATTCACTAGGGTTCCCAATTTGCAGGGGCACAGGATCAGACGTCAGAGTGAAACGCTGCCAGGCTATCAACAACGAACGAACGAACGAACATTATTTACTAAAAAGAATGAACAATACATTTGCGCAGACTGGGAAACTAGAAACCATAGACACACCCGAACTCCGTTTATGATGGCGCCATCATACAGTACAATGGTGGCATAGTTGATCTCGGGGAGAATAATAATCTCTTCAACCTGTAAAAATCAAAACTAAATAGAAGAAAAACAATATTATTATCAGTTAAACAGCTGGACAATTGGAAATCCCAAAGACAGTGACACTTTTGGCTCCCACCCAGGGTATTTTTTAGGGATTTTTTCCGGGGGGGGGCTTCCCGGGGGGGAAGATTTTTTTGCCAAAATGAGCCAAAAAATGGTATTTTTTTGGCGTATTTTGCATGGTGAAACACAAAAAGTTCTCAAAAATGCCAGGATTTAAGGTATAAATAGCCATTTTTACGAAAAAATCTCCGGCGAAGCCGGAAAATTTTTGAAAATTTGACCATTTTTGGAAAAAATGTAGACCTCATTAAGGGGGCAGACCAAAATCCCGGGGGGGGGCGATTTCGGGGGGGGGAAGGCATTTTCGGGGGGGATGGTCAATTTCGGGGGGCCCCGCCCCCCCCCTGTAAAAAATACCCTGCCACCCCAGAAAAGGCGCCGAAATGTTTGACAACAGTCACTCCTATTTTAGCAAACATTTGGGCTGGCATCCAAAAATTTTCAGGTTTGAGAAGCAACAAAAATTTCGAGCAGGGGAAGGTCGATTTTAGGTGGGGGACGTGCTAGAAAATCTCTCATTTCAGAGTGCTTATCTATATGAACACATCTGACCTACCCTACCCTGTAAACAATATCCAGTTTCATCCCCTCTATTAATTGGGCAAAAGCACAGTCTCACAAATATAACAAACTTAAAATAGCTCCTCTCCTGTCAGGGTATTGTTTACAATGGGGTCTCGAATCGCCCCACCCGGGATGTCTGCTTCCCCCCCCCCCCGGGAATTTTTGGGTGCCCAAATTTTTGCAAAAAAAGGGAAATTTTAAAAGATTTTCCGGCTTTGCCGGATATTTTTTCGTAAAAACAGTTATTTTTAGCTTAAATCCTGGCATTTCTGAGAGCTTTCAGCGTTTCACCATGCAAAATACGCCAAAAATACCATTTTTTGTATCATTTTTGTAAAAAATTCCCCCCCTCCGAAAAAAATCCCTAAAAGATACCCTCTCCTGCGACTCACTTGGTTAAGTTTAGAGCGATTGGTAGATAAACAATAAGTATTTTATTATCAAACCGACCATCATATATATAGCCGTAGGCAGTCCAAGCTTCAGGAAAGGATGAGATTCTTGGATATACATGTATATTGAGGGAAAGAAGACGGATTATAATTACAAAATCTCAGCGGAAAGATCTCAGATAGCTACCGCCAACTTTATCAGCAGCCTTTTGCCCCCCAGCCAAGATTGCTTATACGTACATACGTACCTCTCCCTTAGCCAACATATCATACAGAAACTGGTTCCAGGTCACCAAGGGAAACATGCTGCCGTCATAGCTTTTCCCCAGCATGCTGGACATGAGCCACCACGAAATTCCCACCATTATGGCCAGCTTAAACCATTCATTGGATGAGGGGGGCTGCTGACCTTCTGCAAAATTAAGATAAAAAGCATGAAGGAAAAAGCAGGAAATCATATGGAAAAAGCTATATTCAAACATATATATATAAAACTACATAAATACTTAACTGGGGGGGATGGTTGTGGCGGGGTCCAAACTCCCCAATTAAGCAAACAAACGGGTATATAAACCCTCTTCGGCCAGACGGGGGAAAAGATACACCCCTAATGGCTTTTGAGAAAAAACCCACTGCAAAGCTAAGTTTGGCGAGTTTTCAAAACATTTCTAAAAAATGGCTCGAAAAAGTTTAATACTGAAACATTTTACTGGTTTGTAGCTTAAATGTGTAAAAGCATCATTAACCGGATTTTGTTTATTTTGAGATACCCCCTTAAAATTTTCAAATTTTTCAGAGGCATCTCCTTTTCAAATTTGGATAGAATTAGAGAATAGGAAAATCTCAAAACGGGGACACCCAGAAATCTAACCTTAGATTAGATTTCTGGGTGTCCACGTTTTGATATTTTCCTATTCTCATTGATATCTATGTATCTCCCGTTGATCCGTGGACTGGTGTCTGTTTTGACTCTTTATTATTAGGATAGAATTAGAGTTAGACTTTACACTAGAGATTAATGTGTAGTATCAAAAATAATAAAATCTCATATCCACTTTTCACATTACCTCCTGCATTTTCAGTTTGAAAAAACCAGCATACCTGGAGACACTTTCTTGTTTCCATTCTGTTCAGCTTTGGCCTTTGAGGACTGAAACCGTCTAGAGATAGGCCATCGAACGACACCATTCCCTCTTCTAAACAGCGTAGTCAGTGCCAGCTAAAACGATTATATACGCAAAATTATGCAAAAAATTATACATATACACTTATGTATACGTATATGTACACTTATACATATTACATATGTATTATAAGTTACAAATTCAAAAATTATTAAAACGATTTTCGTATGCAGTAGCGTAATGTGTCGAGGGGTATTCACATCCGTCTACATACACGCACGTACGCAAACGCGCGGCCCACACAAGCGCGAATAATTAACCAAACTTCTTTAATACATTCTTTTATTTAACTCTCAAAGCCCGCCAAAGTGCACAGCACGGATACGTTACCTCATGACTTCAACACAATCCACAACAGGTTATATGCATAACGTACGTATTTTATATACGTATATATATAACTTACAAAATTCCTAGATAAGCTGTTGCTACGACATGCACAATGACAACATCCGGAATAGCTTAACAGCGCCCTGGTGAGCCGAGTACCATCTTTTCGAGTAAGAATGATTGGTAGGCTACGACTAGCAAGGAGGCTGCCGAATGAAACGGGAATGTTCCTTGTCCTTCCAATAAACAGCATGCCTCAAATTAAATATATATATACGTACAATTGGTATAAGTACTACGTATGGATAAAAATATTTGAATAATGAATGCAATGATGTTGGGGGGCGGAGGTGCAAATGGACAAGTCCCCGGACCCCGACCACCATAAAAAAGTTTGGCTTCAACTGCCCATAAATAGTCCTTCGAACGACCCCCTGCGAATTTTCAAACCCCTGCTTAACATTTTTAAATTATCCAAGGAATTTTTCAAAAAATTACCAAAATTGCAAGAATTCGATATGATATGCTAAAAATCACTAAAATAGCTGAAAATCAGGAAAATTTTTCACATTTGACTCATTTCATTTCACATTTCACAGACTGGCCAAGTCTCGGCTTTTGGGCGGGACCGAGACAGAGTCTAGCAATTTTAAGCTTAAACTTAATTTCTTCCAGTTTTTAAGGCTTAGGCCCAGTGTTTGGGGCTTTAACACATACGGTAAAATGGGGCAACAATGGCCATTTTTAAACTTTGGTACAGTGCTATTTTTAGTGAGTCGCAACTAGGCAAATCTTTTATGCCTAAAAGGTGGGTGGCATATTCAGCTCAACATACCACTATTAAAGTTTATATCTTTGCGTTCCCACTATGGCTCAGACTAAAAAAGGGTGGTGGCCAAAGTTGGCCCTGAAGTAGTGCAACTATGGCCACGTGCTACTTTAAGGCTACATGTCACGTATTTAACAGTTCGAATCCACTTTCAATATTCTATAAAGTAACGGTGAACTGGCTTTTGATGATGTTGATAAGTCGGAATGCCTGAATTCTGTCTTTATTTCTGTTTTTATAAATGATAACGATGTATCTGTTCCTTTTAATGCTAGAACAAATGAGATAATGAGTGAGGTTGTGTTCAGTGTTGAAGTAGTTTATAAATTTTTAAATAAGTTGCCGAATAAGTTATCCACTGGTCCTGATGGCATACCTCCAATCTTTCTCAAAAAAATAGCTAATCATATTTCTTACCCTCTTTATAAAATTTTTAAAGTTTCATATGATATATACTGGTGAACTACCCTTACAGTGGAAAGCTGCAAATATTAGTGCTATTTTTAAGAAAGGTTCAAGACAAGAACCTACCAACTATCGCCCTATTAGCCTAACTGTAGTTTGCTGTCGTGTAATGGAAGCCATACTGAAATCGGCTATATATGTCCCAGCATTTGACACAGAATAAGTTAATCAATTCCAATCAGCATGGCTTTCAAAGTCGTAAATCTACTGTTTCACAGCTGCTCTTGTCTACCTCAGAATGGGCTCGTTGTATTGATGCTGGTCATTGTGTTGACGCTGTTTACATTGATCTTGCTAGAGCTTTTGATACTGTTTGTTATTCAAAGTTGATGTTGAAACTATCAAAGTACGTTTTCCCTTCAGAATTACAGAAGTGGATTAAGTCCTTTCTTACTGGCAGACTTCAAAGAGTTAGAGTAGGCGATTCCTACTCTGGTTGGTCTCAAGTTAGAAGCGGTGTGCCACAAGGTTTTGTGCTCGGCCCTTTATTGTTTCTGATTTTCATAAACGATCTTCCGGATGTTGTGAAGTATAGTTCTATAAAAATGTTTGCGGATGATGCCAAAATATATAAATGTGTGACTTCTTTGGATTGTCAGTTTAAAATGCAGGAGGACTTGGATAGTATATGTCAATGGGTTTCTGACTGGCAATTGCGTATCTCTGTTCCTAAATGTGGCAGTCTGCGGTTAATTCCGACTAGGTCACGAGTAGATTTTTCCATTCTTAACCATAAATACCGTTTGCTTGGCAGCGAAATTTCGTCTTTGGAAAATGTAAAGGATTTAGGCGTATTAATTGACCCAAAACTTGATTTCTCCCAACACTGCTCTAAAATCCGTTCTAAAGCTTCACAGTGTTCTGCTCTAATTTATCGTGTTTTCAAAACTAGAGATACGCTTTTTCTAAAAAATATGTTTATAACGTATGTTAGACCATTGTTAGAGTATGCAACGGAGGTTTGGAGCCCCGGTTATCTGAAGGATGTTCGTCTTTTGGAATCAGTTCAACGTACATATACTAAGAGAATTCCAGGGTTGACTCAGCTAAGTTATTCGGATAGGCTGACTGCATTAAACCTTGACAGTTTGGAATTGCGTAGATTAATGGCTGATTTGTGTATGTTGTATAAAATTGTTTACAATCTTGTTGATGTTCCATTTGATTGTTTATTCAGTTATGCGCACTTTATGGGTGTGAGAAGACACCACTTACAGCTGCAACAACATAGATTTCTCAGAACACATACGAAAACGTTTTATTTCGCAAGAGTTTGTGATATGTGGAACTCTCTGCCTGATAACTTGGTAAATTCAAATTCCTTATCTACATTTAAAAGGAAACTACAGGAGTATATATAAACCAAATTTGCTTTCTTTTATACGGGGGTGATTTCAAAAAATTTTAAATCTAACTATCTCACCTTTTAACACCAAACTTTATCATATATATAATGCTTTCCGTTCCCTATCTGTACTTTAGTATTTGTTTTCCTTAATCTATTATAAACTCCTGTAGCTGTGGACCCAGCAGTGACTTGGCTGTTTCACTTTTGCCCCGCTCTTAGGTGGTTGTGTATGTCGGTTTTTTATTATTAAATGGCCCCAGGGATTCCCCGGATGGAATGGACAGGTAAGCTGCAGTCTATCCAGTTACGAGCAAGGTCCAACGATTTGCTTTATTGGTTTGCCGCTACTTCCGAAGGAAAAGGGCAAACCCTTATTCTCGTCGTGTTATTATTATTATTATTGGTTTGCCGCTACTTCCGAAGGAAAAGGGCAAAACCTTATTCTCGTCGTGTTATTATTATTGGGTTGCCGCTTTTTACACAAAAAGGCAACCCTTTCATCTGGGTATGTCCCTTTATTATTATTGGGTTGCCGCTTTTTACACAAAAAGGCAACCCTTTCATCTGGGTATGTCCGTTTTTATTATTATTCATCTCGTGACCACACCTGTCCCCCCCCCCCTCTAACTTTTGATAGGGTGGCCCGATTGGGCTGAAATTTTTAGTGGGTGTTGGGGGTGGGGTGAAGTGTTGACTGATGCGCGGGCAGTCCGATATTTCCCGGATTCCGGGAATGGCGAATCCCGGAATTTTTTAGAATGGTAAGGGGGGACCAAGGGAAACGTAAAAATTTTTTGTCTCCGATTTTGCTTAAAAGTTGGTCATAGGGTAATTCGATAGCGCTGATTTCGAAACTGAAATCGAAATTTCCGGAAAATTTACGGATTTCGAGATATTGAACCTGGAAAATTCCGGATTTTAAAAAATTTCTCCGAAAGTGGTCGATATGGTACTCAAATGAAAGAGCTCGTCGAGCTGAACAACTTTCCTTCTTGCGACATCTTCCGGAAATGTGCCTAGCGAAAGTTATGGCCGAAAAACTGAAAATCCGGGAATTCACGAAAACGGATTTTTAAAAATGTCTTCAAAAGTGGTCGATATGGTGCTCAAATGAAAGAGCTCGTCGAGCTGAACAACTTTTCTGCTTGAGGCATTTTCGAGAAATGCGTCTAGCGAAAGTTACTACCAGAATACTGTTGCATTCTTCTGAAAAACCCCGTGTCTCTAGGGAAAAAGCAGCGGCAACCCATTCTCGCTACTTCGCTAGTTATTATTAATCTCGTGACCACCCCTGTCCCCCCCTCTAACTTTTGCTAGGGTGGCCCGATTGGGCTGAAATTTTCAGGGGGGTTAGGGGGTGGGGTGAAGTGTTGACTGAAGCGCGGACAGTCCGGTATTTCCCGGATTCCGGGAATGGCGGCTCCCGGAATTTTTTAAAATGGTAAGGGGGGACCAAGGGAAACGTAAAAATTTTTTGTCCCTGATTTCGCTTAAAAGTTGGGCATAGGGTAATTCGATAGCGCTGATTTCGAAACTGAAATCGAAATTTCCGGAAAATTTACGGATTTCGAGATATTGGACCCGGAAAATTCCGGATTTTGAAAAATTTTTCCGAAAGTGGTCGATATGGTACTTAAATGAAAGAGCTCGTCGAGTTGAGCAACTTTCCTTCTTGCGACATTTTCCGGAAATGCGCCTACCGAAAGTTACAGCCGAAAAACTGAAAATCCGGGAATTCACGAAAACCCGGATTTTAAAAAAGTTCTTCAAAAGTGGTCAATATGGTACTCAAATGAAAGAGCTCGTCGAGCTGAACAACTTTTCTGCTTGCGGCATTTTCCGGAAATGCGTCTAGCGAAAGTTACAGCCGAAAAACTGAAAATCCGGGAATTCACGAAAACCCGGATTTTAAAAAATTTCTTCAAATGTGGTCAATATGGTACTCAAATGAAAGAGCTCGTCGAGCAGAACAACTTTTCTGCTTGCGGCATTTTCGGGATATGCGTGTAGCGAAAAATACGACCAAAATACTGTTGCATTCTTCTGACAATCCGTCCCCCCAAAGGGAAAATGCCGCGGCAACCCATTCTCGCAACTTCGCTAGTTATTGTGTTGCCCACTTTTCCAAAGGAAGGGCAACACCTTGTTATTGGTCTGTGCTTATTATTATTATCCGTCTGTCCCCCCCCCTAGATCTCGAGATTGGGAAGGGGTACAGGGGTGGTTGATACCTTATTTTGAAGCCCTTGACTAGGACATCTCCCGGAAGCAAGATGGTCTCGAAATTCCGGGTTTTGAAAATTCGGATTTTTTCGGATGGTAAGGGGGGACCAAGGTGAAATTTCAAAAATCCAAAATTTGGTCAAAAATTTTTTGTCTCCGATTTTGCTTAAAAGTTGGTCATAGGGTAATTCGACCACGCTGATTTCGAAACTCAAATCGAAATTTTCGGAAAATTTACGGATTTCGAGATAAGCGCCCCGGAAAATTCCGGATTTTTAAAAATTTGCTCAAAACTAGTCAATATGGTACTCAAACGAAAGAGCTCGTCGAGCTGAGTAAGTTTTATCATTACCGTACTTTCCGGAGATGTTTCTATCGAAAGTTATGGCCGCAGATAGGAAAATCCGGAATTTCCGGAAAAAACCGGATTTAAAAAAATCGTTGAAACATGGGCAATATGGTGCTTAATTGAAAGCTCTTTGAGTCCTGGGACAGATTTTCTAGACAGAAACAACTTAAAATGTATCTAGCAACGTCTATACCCCAAAAGTGTGTGTTGTGGGCAACACATTCTTGCAGTAGCGCTAGTTATTATTGGTTTGCCGCTACTTCCGAAGGAAAAGGGCAAACCCTTATTCTCGTCGTGTTATTATTATTATTCTTCTTCTTCTTCTTCTTCTTCTTCTTGTCCCCCCCTATTAACTCAAGCTAGGCTCAACGCCCGGAGCTGAAATTTGGTGGGTATGTGGGGGTTGGTCCCAAACCTGGCCCATTTTAATTTCATCGCTCTAGACCCACCCAGTCGACCAGGGCAGGGAATTTAATTTTTTAAAATGGTTCTGGTTTAGAGGGGGGTTCTGGTTCTCTGGCAAGGCGATTCTCAAAAATGGTCGAAAACTTTTTCTCTCCGATTTGGTTGAAAAGTCAGTCCTAGGGTAATTCGGGGACGCAGATTCCAAATCTGCAATCGAAGTTTTTCTAGCTTTTGAGAATCTCGAGATATGTCCAAAAGTTACACTGTTGGAGACCGCAGAACTGAGCAAACTGTAAAGAAACGCCTAATAGTTGTGTTTTTTAAACTCATTAGTCAAGTTTAGCCGGTGGATTTGCTAGGACACCCTTTAAAAAGAAGTGCAATGTAACTTTCAGCGATATTTAGTAGAAAATTTCTTATCCCAACTGCCCTTTTATGGGCAACCATTTTCAGGTGAAGGTGTCAAAAATGGATAAAAACGTTTAATGTCCGATTTGGTTGAAAAGTCGGTCATAGGGTAATTCGGGGACGCAGATTCCAAATCTGCAATCGAAATGTTTCTAGCTCCCGTGGATCTCGAGATATGGCCAAATGCTACGCTGTTGGAGTCCGCAAAAGTGAGCAAATTGTCTAGAAAAGCGTAATATCAGTACTTTTTTCGAAGCCGGTAGTCAAGCTGAGCTGGTGGATTTGCTAGGACTCCCTTTAAGAGGGTGTATCAAGTAACTTTTAGCAATATTTAGTGAAAATCTCTTATCCCAACTGCCCTTTCAAGGGCAACCATTTCTAGAAAAGTTCCTTATCCCAACTACCTTTTCAGAGGCAACCATTTCCCGAGAATCGACGCTACAAACTTAGCTGCCTAAAGAAAGAAGCGGCGGCAAACCATTCATGCCAGTTTAGCTTGTTATTATTGGTTTGCCGCTACTTCCGAAGGAAAAGGGCAAACCCTTATTCTCGTCGTGTTATTATTATTATTCTTCTTCTTCTTCTTCTTGTCCCCCCCTATTAACTCAAGCTAGGCTCAACGCCCGGAGCTGAAATTTGGTGGGTATGTGGGGGTTGGTCCCAAACCTGGCCCATTTTAATTTCATCGCTCTAGACCCACCCAGTCGACCAGGGCAGGGAATTTAATTTTTTAAAATCGTAAGGGGGGACCAAGGCGATTCTCAAAAATGGTCGAAAACTTTTTGTCTCCGATTTGGTTGAAAAGTCAGTCCTAGGGTAATTCGGGGACGCAGATTCCAAATCTGCAATCGAAATTTTTCTAGCTTTTGTGAATCTCGAGATATGGCCAAAAGTTACACTGTTGGAGACCGCAAAAGTGAGCAAACTGCCCAGAAACGCCTAATATCTGTGTTTTTTGAACTCGTTAGTCAAGTTTAGCCGGTGGATTTGCTAGGACACCCTTTAAAAAGAAGTGTCAAGTAACTTGTGGCAATATTTAATCGAAAATTCCTTATCCCAACTGCCTTTTTATGGGCAACCATTTTCAGAGGAAGGTGTCAAAAATGGTCGAAAACTTTTTCTCTCCGATTTGGTTGAAAAGTTTGTCCTGGGGTAATTCGGGGACGTAGATTCCAAATCTGCAATCGAAGTTTTTCTAGCTTTTGTGAATCTCGAGATATGGCCAAAAGTTACACTGTTGGAGACCGCAAAACTGAGCAAACTGCCCAGAAACGCCTAATATCTGTGTTTTTTGAACTCGTTAGTCAAGTTTAGCCGGTGGATTTGCTAGGACACCCTTTAAAAAGAAGTGTAAAGTAACTTTCAGCAATATTTAGTAGAAAATTTCTTATCCCAACTGCCCTTTTATGGGCAACCATTTTCAGGTGAAGGTGTCAAAAATGGATAAAAACGTTTAATGTCCGATTTGGTTGAAAAGTCGGTCATAGGGTAATTCGGGGACGCAGATTCCAAATCTGCAATCGAAATGTTTCTAGCTCCCGTGGATCTCGAGATATAGCCAAATGCTACGCTGTTGGAGTCCGCAAAAGTGAGCAAATTGTTTAGAAAAGCCTAATATCAGTGCCTTTTTCGAAGCCGGTAGTCAAGTTGAGCTGGTGGATTTGCTAGGACTCCCTTTAAGAGGGTGTATCAAGTAACATTTAGCGATATATTTAGTGAAAAATTAGTTATCCCAACTGCCCTTTCAAGGGCAACCATTTCTAGAAAAGTTCCTTATCCCAACTACAGAATCCCTTTTCAGAGGCAACCATTTCCCGAGAATCGAAGACGCTACAAAGTTAGCTATATAAAGAAAGAAGCGGCGGCAAACCATTCATGCCAATTTAGCTTGTTATTATTATTCTTCTTCTTCTTGTCCCCCCCTATTAACTCAAGCTAGGCTCAATGCCCGGAGCTGAAATTTGGTGGGTATGTGGGGGTTGGTCCCAAACCTGGCCCATTTTAATTTCATCGCTCTAGCCCCACCCAGTCGACCAGGGCAGGGAATTTAATTTTTTAAAATCGTAAGGGGGGAACCAAGGCGATTCTCAAAAATGGTCGAAAACTTTTTGTCTCCGATTTCGTTGAAAAGTTGATCATAAGGTAATTCGGGGACGTAGATTCCAAATCTGCAATCGAAATTTTTCTATCTTTTGCGGATCTCCAGATATGGCCAAAAGTTACACTGTTGGAGACCGCAAAAATGAGCAAATTGCCCAAAAACGCCTAATATCAGTGTTTTCCGAACTAGTTAGTCAAGTTGAACTGGTGGATTTGCTAGAATACCTTTTAACAGGCAGTATCAAATAACTTTTAGCAATAATTATCGTAAATCTCTTATCCCAACTGCCCTTTTATGGGCAACCATCTTGCAAAGATTGGTCAAAAATGAAAGTTGTCGAATCCTACTGATTTTGGTATCATTCGAAAGGTCTCAACGAGCTATAAAATAGTTGTAATAGGGCCAAATCCTGAAAATGTACTAATTTCGAGTTTTGACCCTCGATACGCTGATGTTGCAATAATCGACTAAAAAGAAAAGTTGTCGAATCCTGCTGATTTTGAGATCATTCGAAAGCTCTCAACGAGCTAAGAAAAAGCTGTAATAGGGCCAAACCTTGAAAATGTACGAAATTCGAGTTTTGGCCCTCGATACGCTGATGTTGCAAATCGGCCAAGACTGAAAGTTGTCTGTGAGCAAATTGCCAAGAAAGGCCTAATATCAGTGCTTTTTCGAACGCGTTAGTCAAGTTGAGCTGGTGGATTTGCCAGGACGCCCTTTAAGAGGGTGTATCAAATAACCTTTAGCGATATTTAGTCAAAGATTCGTTATCCCAACTGCCCTTTTAAGGGCAACCATTTCCAGAAAAATTCCTCATCCCAACTGCCCCTTTAAGGGCAACCATTTTCAGAAAACAACACGGAAAATACTCTTTGTCACCGATTTGACTGAAAATCGACGCTACAAAGTTTGCTGCCTACAGAAAGAAGCGGCGGCAAACCATTCATGCCAATTTAGCTTGTTGTGTTGCCCACTTTTCCAAAGGATTTGGGCAACACCTTGTTATTGGTCTGTGCTTATTATTATCCGTCTGTCCCCCCCATAGATCTCGAGATTGGGAAGGGGTACAGGGGTGGTTGATACCTTGTTTTGAAGCTCTTGACTAGGACATCTCCCGGAAGCAAGATGGTTCCGAAATTCCGAGTTTTGAAAATTAGGATTTTTTCGGATGGTAAGGGGGGACCAAGGCGAAATTTCCAAAATCCAAATTTGGTCAAAAATTTTTTGTCTCCCATTTTGCTTAAAAGTTGGTCATAGGGTAGTTCGACATGCTGTGCGAATGAAGAAATAAGTTTTGATCCGGAAAATTCCGGATTTTGAAAAATTTCTCCAAAAGTGGTCGATATGATACTCAAATGAAAGAGCTCGGCGAGCTGGGTAATTTTTATCATTACCATATTTTCCCGATATGTTTCTAGCGAAAGTTATGGCCGCAGATTGGAAAATCCGGAATTTCCGGAAAAAACCGGATTTTCAAAAATTCGTTGAAACATGGGCAATATGGTACTTAATTGAAAGCTCTTTGAGTCCTGGGACAGATTTCCTGAACAGAAATAACTTAAAAAGTATCTAGCAAAATCTATACCCCAAAGGAATGTGTTGTGGGCAACACATTCTTGCAGTAGCGCTAGTTGTGTTGCCCACTTTTCCAAAGGAATGGGCAACACTTTGTTATTGGTCTGTGCTTATTATTATTATTATTATTGTGTTGCCCACTTTCCAAAGGAATGGGCAACACTAATATGGCGGCCAGAATAATAACAAGGTGTTACCCAATGAGCACCCAATCGATTAACCTCCAGGAGATCGCGCCCCGGATCATAATCCGTCAAGCGCGCCCCGCAAGTCCTGTGCCGCAGATGCCGCGACGCGGCAGGAGCACCGTATTTTAGGCTGCTGTGGCCGGCGCCGAGGCCGGTACTGGCTGGGAGCGCTCCGTGGTCACGGGGGGGCGGCCGGTTATCACGGTGGATGGAATTCGCGCGCCGCCCGGGCGGAGGGAATCAGGGGCGGTGCGGCGCGGCGGCGGGCGATCTCAAGCGTCGTAAAACGGGAAACCGAGGGGGCGGGCGCGGGGGCGGTTTTAGGGGGGGGGATTCCTTTAGAAAAGTGAATAACACAACTAGCGCTATTGCTAATCTTGTGCCCATCACTTTTCTTTAACTTAAGATTCTTAAGGTAAAATTTTGCTTTTCAAAAATCCCAGAAATTCAAAACTTTCAAATGTGCCCGTTTTTGGGAGGGGGGGGGGGGGGGGGTTTCCCGTAGAAAAAGGGGCACCACGTCCGTGGGCCCGGGGGGGGTTGCTGGGTTGGGGGGGGTGGGGGCAGTGTTCTTGCCCGTCTTCGGCCAACGAATAGCATCGTTTCCAGGTAATGGGCGTTCTCTCCCGGGGGAGAGCGTTTCCCGTATGGGGTTGGGCTTAGGGGGGGGTGCGGGGGTAGGGCACTCTTTAAGTGTTTGTCGCTTGTATTTCTTCGCTCAATCAGGTTATTTGTGATTAGCCTCCCCGCCCTTTGGGTCGTGTGCTTGAGAGTCGCCAATGCCCCTTCTCAAAATCCTAGATCAAATCTACGCTCACGGTGTGCGCGGGGGACTTACTGTAATATAATACTATACCTCTTAATATATTAAATTTTCAAATTGCAGATTCTGCTTTCAAGATTTCAATTTACACAAGTTTTGGTTTTCAAATTTTGTGTTACCGTCAGAATATCTTCAATTCGAGTCTCAGGATGCTCGAAAGCTTTCAACATGGATATGCGAGAAGCAACGCCCCTTACCTAATCTCATGGAATACCAGAAGCAACTAAGCAAAAATCATAATGAACACAGAACAGTTCGCCCATTCCAGCTTTACTTAGATCAGAGTAGACGCAACACACTCGTTTCTTTTGCTATTTACGAGCTAGAGTGCATGAATGGTTTGCCGCCTCCAGGCAGCAAACTTTGTAGCGTCGATTTTCAGTCAAATCGATGACAAAGAGCATTTTCCGTGTTGTTCTCTGAAAATGGTTTCCCTTGCAGTTGGGATCAGGAATCCTTTGCAAGTGGTTGCCTTGAAAGGGCAGTTGGGATAACGGAAATCCTTTGACAGAAATATCGCTATAAGGTATTTGATACACCCTCTTAAAAAGGAATTCGGCAAATCCAACCAACCAACTTGACTAACGCATTCGAAAAAGCACTGATATTAGGCCTTTCTTGGCAATTTGCTCCCGGAGCAACTTTCAGTCTTGGCTTGCGATTTCAGCTTATCGAGGGCCCAAGAAACTCGAATTTGGTATATTTTCAAGCTCTATTGCAATAACAGCTCTAGCTCGTTGAAGCTTTCGAATGATCTCAAAATCAACTGAATTCGACAACTTTCTGTCGATTGCGTAACATCAGCGTATCGGGAATTCAAAACTCAAAATTGTAGATTTGATACAACATTTTATAGCTCGTTGAGATTTTTCGAGAATGATACCAAAATGTAGGAAACTTTCATTTTTGACCAATCTTTATGGTTGCCCGCTAAAGTTCGATAGAATTGAGAAGTTATTTGATACTGCCTGAGTATTCCAATCCACCAGTTCAGCTTGAGTTCGGAAAACACTGTATTAGGCGTTTTGGGCAATTTGCATTTGCGGTCTTCAACTGGTGCCTAACTTTGGCCATCTGGAGATCCGCAAGTAGAAAATTTCGATCTGCAGAGGTGAATACGTGCAATCTTATGATCAACTTTTTTCAACGAAATCGGAACAAAATGTTTGACCATTTTGAGAATCTTGTCCCCCCTACATTTGCCAAAAAAATTAAATTCCCTAACCTGGTCGACACTGGAGATGAGGCTAAGCGATGAAGTGAGATTAGTTTACACCCATACCCCAAATTTCGGCTCCCAATCGTTTGCAGGGTTAATAGGAGAACAGAAGAGAATAACTGTAATAACAATGGCTCACGACTGAGATAATGAGTTTGCCGCTTCTTCCTTCAGGCAAGCCAATAACATTTTTATTAAGGGTTTGCCCTTTTCAGCTTCAGGTAGCGTTCTCAAACCAACGAAACGACTGCGAGAGTGTGTTATACCTGCATTCCAGGCCTCTAAGACGATAACTTCGTTGAAAATGCGTGCCTGTATGCTTGGTTTATTCAGTTTGTAGCGTCGACACCCTCGTAAAATGGTTGCCTCTTAAAAGGGCAGTTGGGATAAGGACCTATTACGTTATTATTAGGAAATTGGATTACGTATTGAATTGAATGGACTTTTTCTAGAAATAGTTGCCCTAGAAAGAGCAGTTGGGCTAGCTAATTTTTCACTAAATATTGCTTAGAGTTACTTGATACACCCTCTTAAAGGGAGTCTAAACAAATCCACCAGCTCAGCTTGACTACCAGCTTCGAAAAAGACTGATATTTTGGTTTAACGGCTTTTCTAAACAATTTGCTCACTTTTGCGGACTCCAACAGCGTAGCATTTGGCCATATTTCGAGATCCACGGGAGCTAGAAACATTTAGACTGCAGATGTGGAATCTGCGTCCTCGTTTTTCCTATGACCGACTTTTCAACCAAATCAGACATTAAACGTTTTTATCCATTTTTGACACCTCCACCTGAAAATGGTTGCCCATAAAAGGGCAGTTGGGATAAGAAATTTTCTACTAAATATCGCTGAAAGTTACTTTACACTTCTTTTTAAAGGGTGTCCCAGCAAATTCACCGGCTAAACTTGACTAACGAGTTCAAAAAAACACAGCTATTATGCGTTTCTGGACAGTTTGCTCACTTCTGCGGTCTCCAACAGTGTAACTTTTTGGCCATATCTCGAGATTCACAAAAGCTAGAAAAACTTCGATTGCCAGATTTGGAACTCGTCCCCGACTTACTCCAGGACAAACTTTCTAACCAAATCGAAGAGAAAAAGTTTTCGACCATTTTTGACACCTTCCTCTGAAAATGGTTGCCCATAAAATGACAGTTGGGATAAGGAATTTTCTATTAACTATCTGCCACAAGTTAATTTACACTTCAATTTAAAGGATGTCCTAGCAAATCCACCGGCTAAACTTGACTAACGAGTTCAAAAAACACAAATATTACGCGTTTCTCGGCAGTCTGCTCACTTTGCGGTCTCCAACAGTGTAACTTCGTTAGACATATCTCAGAAATTCACAAAAGCTAGAAAAATTTCGATTGCAGATTTGGAATCTGCGTCCCCGAATTACCCTAGGACTGACTTTTCGACCTTATCGGGATTTTCTAAAAGTTTTCTCCCCTTTGCGCCCAGTATAACGTTCGGCTCCCCCCTTACGATTTTAAAAAATTAAATTCCCTGCCCTGGTCGACTGGGTGGGTCTAGAGCGATGAGAGTAAAATGGGCCAGGTTTGGGACCAACCCCCACCTACCCACCAAATTTCAGCTCCGGACGTTGAGCCTAGCTTGAGTTAAGAGGGGGGGACAAGAAGAAGAATAATAATAATTTTATATATGCCCTTTTCCTTCGAATACATAATAAACAAGCTAAACTGGCATGAATGGTTGCCGCCACTTCTTTCTACACGCAGGTACGTTTGTAGCGTCGATTTTTCTCAAATCGGTGGGAAAAAGTGTTTGCCGTCTGTTTTCGGAAAATGGTTGCCTTAAAGGGGCAGTTGGGTAAGGAGCTTCTCTCGAAATGGTTGCCCTTGAAAGGGCAGTTGGGATAAGCAACAGATTTTCCCTAAATGTTGCTAAAAGTTGGACTTTTTGAAACACCCTCTTAAAGGGGCAGTTGGGCTAAGCAACATCCACCAGGTAAGGTTGACTACCTGCTTCGAAAAAAGCATTGGATATTACGCTTTTCTAGACAATGGTTGCTCACTTTTGCGGACTCCAACAGTGTAGCTTTTGGCCATATCTCGAGATCTAAATTAGCTAAACATTTCGATTGCTGATTTGGAATCTGCGTCCCCGAATTACCCTTATGACCGACTTTTCAACCAAATCGGGACATTAAACGTTTATCCATTTTTGACACCTTTACCTGAAAATGGTTGCCCATAAAAGGGCAGTTGGGATAAGCAATTCTCAACTACATATCGATAAAAGTTACATTACCCTTCTTTTTAAAGGGTGTCCAAGCAAATCCGCCGGCTAAACTTGACTAATTAGTTCTAAAAACACAAATATTAGGTGTTTCTGGGCAGTTTGGTCACTTCTGCGGTCTCCAACA
>JASAND010023791.1:0-37969 GCA_030248195.1 Trissonchulus latispiculum
CTTTAGAAAGTGCACTGCGTCTACGCGCTACATGTTAGAGTGAAATGCTCTGTATTCCCATGATATCTCATATAGGTATTATATTTGCCATATAAGGGCTTAACAGCTCGTTCACACATGTATTTGGAGTTTGACTGTTTTGTCAGGACGTACGTATATTTAAAACTGTAATAATGCGCCAAATAAGAAAATTTTTCAATTGCAAATTGTATGAAATGTTATATATAATGATGATCTATACAAAAGTTTTTGATTAAGAATTTTAGGCTCAGTTTATGCTTCACGCATCAAAATCTGCCGAAATCGAAATACATAAAACTATTCTGGAAAATTGAAGAATTTTCTCTATGGTCCAAAAGTAGATTTTCTCCAAATATTTTTCGAAGTGGTAAACTGAAAACATCAGAAAACGGATTAATAAAATTTTCTCCTCTCTAAAGTAGGGATGTATAAGGTGCCTATATTTTCAGCTTCAGATTCAGTTTAAGGCCCACTAACTGATGATTTTCAGTTTCAACAATTTTGGACGGATTCGGTATTTCAGATTCACATTCAATTTCAGTTTCAGGCCCAGACGAAAATTTTGTCATTTTCTGCTACTGAAAGCATTAACTTTAATCTTTATCGAACGTCTGCAAACGTGTATTATTTTAATTTCTGGTATATATCATCAGTAAAACTTCGCTCAACAATTACTGAACAACTATATATGTATTTAAAATACAAAACCTACCAAAATGACTGCCCCTGGCAAAATTTGTATTTTCTAAAAATTGTTGGAAATAACCCATGTAAATTTGCAAGAACTACCTTAAAAAGATTTCTGTAGAAATTACAAGAATTCTTGTAGTTTTCTATAAAAGTGCTCCTGTGCGGTCAGTCACTACCGGAGCTTCCTGTATTTCCACAAAGGTAAATTTTGTATATTTTACCGGCCCCTCGAACAGTAAAAATTACAGGAGTTTCTTGTTAAAGAACTGCTACGGAAACCTGTAGTTTTTACAGGAGTTTCCTGTAGAAAATACCAAAGAAACCTGTAGTTTTGTATAACTTTTTGGACAATCTTAAGGGGAGGGGGGCGACGAACTGGTTAGCACGACGTCGTCGGAAAGAGCTACATTTTTGCCCAACCTTAGACAACATATCAAATTTAACAAGTTTAGGGTGGACAGCAGTATATCTCATATACACTGTTTTTGGTAGGACGCCAAAGTATACATTTTGGTGCGAAAAATTGGTTTTTAAAAACGTTTTCTCAGCTCTGTCGGATTAACGGTTTGGCCAATTCTGAAACATTTTGGCATGAATTCTTACTGCTACCACTACTACTAAATGATAAAAGTATTCCGGCTTTTCAGTGTGGCTTCCTTCTACAGCATTAACAGTTCAAAGTTTGAAATTTGGCAAAGAGTTGCGAAATGACCGTGCGCCGTTTTCGATCTAATAAAATTGGCAGCCCCTAACCTAGCTCTTTGGTATTTTCTACAGGAAACTCCTGTAAAAGACTACAGGTTTCCTTAGTAGTTTTTCAGGAAACTCCTGTAATTTTTACTATTCGAGATTCCGGTAGAATATCCAGAATCTACCTTTGTGGAAAATACCGCACAGGAGAACTTTTGTAGAAAACTTAATTTTATATAACTTTATTTATTAAATTTTATTAATCCGTTTTCTGATGTTTTCAGTTTACCACTTCGAAAAATATTTGGAGAAAATCTACTTTTGGACCATAGAGAAAATTCTTCAATTTTCCAGAATAGTTTTATATATTTTGATTTCGGCAGATTTTGATGCGTGAAGCATAAACTGAGCCTAAAATTCTTAATCAAAAACTTTTGTATAGATCATCATTATATATAACATTTCATACAATTTGCAATTGAAAAATTTTCTTATTTGGCGCATTTTTACAGTTTTAAATATACGTACGTCCTGACAAACAGTCAAACTCCAAATACATGTGTGAACGAGCTGTTAAGCCCTTATATGGCAAATATAATACTTATATGAGATATCATGGGAATACAGAGCATTTCACTCTAACATGTTGCGCATGGACGCAGTGCACTTTCTAAAGCTATGCGTGTAGACGCTGTGCAGTTTCCAATGCGCGTAGGAGATGTGCATTTTCTAAAATGGTGCGCGTACACGCTGTGCAGTTTCCAATGCGCGTAGCAGATGTGCATTTTCTAAATACGCGGCCCGGCCCGCTCCAAGATTCGGCCCGGCCCGGCCCGCCAAAAGACAATTTCCAAAATTTTACTAACAATATTATTTCAAAGGCTCCAATGCAATATGGAAACGCTAAATTATGCTACAAAATGTTAAATTTTGCTGTAAAATAGCCAGAATGAGTAGATATTTAGCTAATTTTAGCGATTTTAGAACATTTTCTATAGTCGGTCCGGCCCGTTTCGGCCCGCGCCGGCCCGCAGTTATAAAATCTTTTCGGCCCGGCCCGGCCCGGCCCGCTACAAAATGGATGTCGGTCCGGCCCGGCCCGGCCCCCAGGCCGGGCCGTTCCGAAATGCTCATCTCTAGTATACAATTATTGATGCAAATAAGTATACAGTGCGCACATAACACGATATGTCGTAATTTGACTTCTGCTTCTGGGAGTAATACAACAGGAAACAAAATAACTGTTGATTAGCAGTCCCTTTATTTTATAGACATTATGCATTTTTGAAGAGATTCTGCTAGCAAACATTAATGTCTTTTCAGAAAAGGTGGAAAAGTCAGCCTTGGCAGAGAACGAGAACTTGGATTTCTGGTCCAGTGGGGAGATATGGACCAGTCTCATTAAAAGTGGGATACCTACAAAGGAATTTGTCAGTATCCTCTCAATCTTTTTAATGAAACTGCTAGAATGCTATGCTGGAACTTCCTAGGCATCTTTCTCAGATCTCAATCAGATTCAGTCACATCGGAAAGCAGTATATATGAACATGAATTTTTATTCTCTACTAAAATTTCCCAAAATAGATTGGCCAATCGGTCGGCCCGCGGCTCAGCACGGGGTCAGGGCCCAACTTAAGCTCACGGTGAGCTCCAGGCCTGGCAATTGTTATATGAAACCCAATTGACTACAATTGTAGGAATTGTAGTCTACAATTGTTTTATGAAATAGGCTCCAGAGCTCTAAATGGCACAACTTAGGGCACTGTGCAAAGACTTCGAATAGCTAATTACTATAATAGTAGCCACCCTACATGCATTCCCACTCCCACATATGCTTAGGAGAGCTTAAGGAAGGTTTCACCCCCTCCCTCCTGATCTGGAGCTCACCCCCTAATTATTTTTTCTAATTTTGTGGGCAAAAAACCGGAAAAATTGGCCGTTTGCTCATCCAAAAGTTTGCCTCCTGCACCTGTCTAGTAAACCACTCAATACCTACTTCTATTCTGAAATGGTGCATACATACATGGGTGGTGATTGGACGGTTGGCAGACCAGGCTTTGTAGACCGAGGCTAAAAATAAACTTTGAAGAAAATATCTAATTGTCTCCAAAACTGCTGAATGAGACGTTGGACAATTTCAGTGTTTTAAACTACATTTTGAAGGAAACTCAGGTATTTCCATGAAACCTTTCCATTCAACAAAACAAGAGAAAGCCTGTCGCCTTTCTGCAGAACCAATCGTTGAAACTGGAAAAGTATGAATTAAATTTTTCCCTCGCAAACCCAGACCGAGAAATTTTCAAATCTTTCTTCAAAATAATCATCTTCAGCAATATTAGAACAATAGTCACTTTTACCGACCAGTTTTCCAAACAATCCAATCTCTATTATGGAACCATGGCAACTACTCGTTGAAACTGATCAAAACATAATATTTTGACCGAGATGTCTTCTTAATGTCAGCTTTTCACTTTAAACTACTATTGCGATGTCACAAGAATGAAATTTGACTTAATCCTGCGCAAATACAATAGAAATCATTGGAAAATGTGCTTGAAAATTAGAAAACCGTCGCACTGTAAACCTTTTTGCTTTATGATAAAGAAATAATGAAAAACGCCTGCAAGAAATAATGGCAAAGTCTTTGTCCGAAACATGAGAGAGCCAATGGGCGCAGTAACACCTTTGATATGGTTTATGGTTTGATAGCATAAAATACAGAAAAAACTTATAACTCAATGAGCACGCCATGACTATACTACTGACAAACGCCATCGAGTTAAAACTAGGATAATAAATGAGAAAGAAGAAGAAAGTCATGTAATAACATTCTGAAAATGATAATCAGTTAAGGTGGTGAGCCCTTTCGCAAACTCGCTATTTTAGATGGCAAATTAAGTTGAATTTGATGAAAAGTTTCAAAATTGTTTCCTTTAGCGGCATACAGTAAATTGGAAATCCTGCTGCTTGAAGCAGACATTTCCGTTCTCGACAGATTATGTCAATTGCTGCCAATCAGTATAACGATAATCATTGGTGTTTGAAGACAACGTTTTGTTTTCTTGGTCATATTATAGTGAGAATAATCAATGTTTTGTTATGACCTTAAAATCGTTAGGTATAAGGTCATTTCTGTTGCAATCAAATTCTGCATTACAAACTTAGGCTACTGAGACTTCTGTAAGATTAAATTAAGAACCTCTAGGTGAGAGAATCAGTAGAATGCTAAATAATCGAAGATCTCTGTTTCTCATCATTCAAAAATCATTCAATGGGTGAAAATAGTAAAATTTAGTCATTTCCGCAATTTGAAAACCCTCTGTAACACATTGCTGAACTAGCAGTTACAAACATACTCATTTAACCATTTTAGTTGCACCACTGCTGCATTCCTACTAAAGTTTTCGATTGCCTGATGTTGGATAAGTAGACAAACTTCAGGTTGCAATTCAATTTCTCCGTAACTACGAGAAACTAGATATTTATTGTAAAGATCCCTCTCCCCAACTAAATTGATAGAATTTATTTTTAGGAGCCTTTCTACAAGTAGTTTAACCCTTTAATTTCGGATGGGGATGTTATTTTTTTGGGACTGGGTCCTCCAGTTGGCAGTCTGGGCATTTGCTCCTTTTTTCTTCAACATGTCCACCTTATTTTGAAAGAATATTTCCACACCTGCTTGAAAAATCGAATTTCTATAGCATTCCGCCGACAACGGAAATTTTGATGATTTCAAACCCAGTTCGAGCACTGCATTCAACCCAGAGCCGGCTGTAGTTCTCTATCGGTTAGTGGCGGCATTCCCATCTCTCTAGTTGCTCCCTGTAAAAAATGGCAGCCAAAAATGCGAAATCGGTCATTTTCAACCGTTAGTCCTGAGGAAATTCAGGCATTAAAGGTTATACAATAGTGTCGGAAATTCAAATTTTTGACTTATTACAGCCTTCTGCTAAACTTGCATTGCGTTTTTGGCCAAAATTCATGATTTCTAACCGGTTTTGACCACATTTTGCAAAATTCGCCCAACTCATTAAAAAACAAGCGCGGACACATGTCTGCCTTCTCGACTTCCTCTCTCGTCGACAATACCTATATCGACATCGAGAGTTAAAGGTCGTCTCTGTCGTCTCTCGACAACGTCTGTCCTAGGTTGGTCCGATCAATGCCCACAGTCTTGTATGAAATAAACACCATTACAGCTGGCTGGTTACTATTATCAAGGGATTTGATTTTTGTCCGTTTTATGTTCCGAAAAGTACATCACGTATAGGAAGTCATTTTTATCGCCTTATACCATCATCAATTCAAATACTACTGTGCTTCCGGTTCGCTTCATTGAATTTTTCACTCTCAATAGAGCTAATTTTTGCCAAATCAAACGAAAGACAATGTGACCTACTTCTTGCACCTTTACAATGATACCGAGCTTTTGCTTAATAGGACTACGTGCACCATCCTACAAACATAATGTGGAATGATTTCGCCTATAAAAAGAGCAAACAACAAAATAACTGCTAATAATTAAACTCTTCTAAGGTTACTCGTCAAATTTTAGCTCGGAAGGACGGAGGACAGGGTCTGTTTCAGCTGTAGAAAGTGAGTGCAAAAATTTGGCTACCATAGCAAATCGTAATAATCCGACAGTCAGACTGTCAAGGTAGTGATACAGCATTCTCTCTTTTACTAACAAAGAGCTGCATGGCAAGAAAACAACAATCCACTGCGCCAAGAAAGTTTCATTTTCAATTTTTGACGACTACAAATGCATAAAGGTATGGTCGTTGACTTTGTATTTGTAATGAAGTGAGCAAGATCAAAACTCTGATCTATTCCAAACTCCAAACTTCTCTTAACTATTCTTCGTTACACGGAAGGTCAGCACGTCTGTTCGCAATGAAGCAGACTTAAGCACCAGATCTCTGAAAGGTGGTGTTCCAGAATCAGAGATTCTCTGCGGCCAACCTTGGTAGGGGTCTTTGTCGGTGAGTTCGTTTAAGGCTCCTGAGTTGATCTTCCGTCGGACAGCAAGAGGGGTCAGCACTTGCTTCCTTGATGAGGATTTCCAATTGTACAGCAAGCGGGGTCAGCACTTGCTTTCTTGTTGAGCACTGGATTTGGTTGAGTTCTTCCTCACTGGATCTTCGGTTCTTTCTTGTTTGTACGGTAAACGCACCGTGTGTGAAGGCTATCGCGCCTGTGTTTGCTTGTAATAAGCTAGACGGTAAACGCACCGTAGTTGAAGGCAAACGCGCCTTAGTTGCTTGTAATAAGACTCGGTAACTAACACACTGATAATTTAATGAAAACTACTACAATTACGATTCGTACAATTCTGTGCGTTCAAATTAACAATTACTACAATACTAACGAGCAGGTTACAATATAATTGGATACAGTACACGATTACTGTACCAGAGTTGCCAGATACTTTCCCTTCCTAGGTTACTATTAATATTATTCCGATTCGGAATAATATTACAAACTTTGGTTAAGTTATTGGGACAAGGTCGATACTCTTAACGCCTTTTACACCCTTTCACTCTGCTAACTCTTTCTAACTCAATCTCCCTATATGCTGTGTGTTACCCTATATGCTTGTGCTTTGTTACTCTTTATACGTCCCCTTACAATAGGACTGTCAAACTAATATCACAATAAACTAAGTTACTACTTATTAACCTAGGGACGGTCTTTGGGTGAGCCCCTGAAAGTCGGACACTGCTTTCGCTCCGACACTCAGTTCAGGGATGCTATGTGAGATAGAATTTGAGGATGAGCGAAACTGTTGGGAGTTGGGAGGTCCTTCCTTACTTATTCCTACTTTGGTCTATATTAGCACAATTATACAATAATGGTCTTCTGATCTTCTGGATAGGAATCAAAGTAGGAGGGCCGGGGTGATGATTTTAGAAATACAGGAAGTTGACATTTTAGACAGAAAATGGGGTCTGGGGATTAACGAAAGTTCACTCTGTATAGGTTTTAAGGTCTCGCCCAACTTTGATCAGGTTTTGGTCTGTCGCTGTCTCTGCCGTCGTTCACTCTACAAGATCATTCAGCTGCCAATGTACCTTCGCTAGTCTGACTCGGACTGATACTGTTCACTGATAATAGCTTCCAACTTGACTGGGTCCTTCTCCGGACAATACTGATACCAACTAATCTGACTGGATCACACTGAATCAAGGCTCTGACTGGGTTCACCGTACTGTAATCAATCTCGGACGCAACTTTCGGCAGGACAGGGCTTCTTTCCGCACCTGAATCAAATGGGTTAAAACCCATTAATACAAGGTCACGGTGCGGGAATCGAACCCAGCAACCATTACTCGTTCTTTAGCTTTCCTGGCCCAAAATGTGCATTTTGGGCCCCATTTGAAGTTGTGAAATGACGAAATGCTACAAAACCATTGGCTATTGCCCGTTTGACGAAACTAACTGTTCATTGTAATTTCTTGTTGCAGAACAGGCCTTCCTTGGCCATTTTAGATTATAACTTGGTGATTTTAATTAACTTGAAGTAATTCTTTGCGTAGACAAAACGGTTTGTAATGTTCTCACTTTTGGACCCAAATCGGGTCTTAGTGACTTGCAATTAGACGAAACAACCCTTAAAAACGTGTAAACTTCGCTATTCGTACATTACTTTAAAACCTCGCTAGTTTCTGTCCTTTTCTTGCACAAACCGGGCCGCCCGGCCCGTCTTAGGTTAATATAAGCAGATCCCGACAGAAACTCACAGGTTTACTTGAACAGATTAAATGACCGAACGAAACTTGCATCTCTGGCCTAGTTCTGGCCCAATTTTGTTGATTTGCCACGGGAAACAGGTTTGTTTCCCGTGGCCTGCTGCTATTCTTGAGCGTACACAAAACTTGATGTTTTTACATAAATTTCAACTGTTGGAAGATGGTCAGCTATTTATTGTTTACTACAATTAACCTAACTACTGCCTACTTACCTATGTATGTTAAACTACTAAAACCTACCTAATGCTAACTTAAGAATTAATACTGCTGTTTATCTAGTTAAGTGTTCTATGGCTAATCAGTTTTCCTACCTATATTGATAAAATAAAATAATGGGCTGCTTTGTGGGTGAGTTTTTTGCACATAGTTAGTTTTAACTCTTTTCTTACCAAAAATGCAAAAACTCACTCACTCACTGTCTCAGCAGCCATTTTACGCAGTCCCTACTTACCGACCTACCGACCTATCCGAACTAAATAGCTAACTACTTTCCACATAACTACCTAAGAAGCTCGGGGAACCGTACCGAACCGCTATTCGATCCGGCGCTGGCAACCCTGGCAGCCAGCCGAGTGATAGACGCGCAATCTACCACCCTTTCACTTGAGCTTGTTTAAATTTGAGCAAAACTGGCATATAAATTAACAAAATTTCGATGAACACGGATTTAAGTAAAAGTTATATATTTTTGTAGAGCTTGAAAAACTGAGCATTTTTTGTGCTTGCAGCACCAAAAAATGTAAAGTTATTAGTGAGAAAAACATCATTAAAGTTTGTTTCTACATATGCATAACTAACACATATAGTGTATTAATTGAACTGCACACGTGCTAATTTGCTACATTGCTTTCTTATATAGGCTAGTTTTGAACTTGTTCTAATTGTAACCCGTTAGCTCAATGGAAGAGCACTGGACCAATTACTCCAGAGATCCTGAGTTCGAACCTCAGTACGGGTCTACTTCTTTTCTTCTAGTTTAGTCTGTCTTTTGGCCTTTGGCATGGGAAATTAAATGGTTACGGTAACGACCGTGAGCCCATGATAAGTTTTAGGCCAAGACTGTTAACATCCCTATTCTAACTAGACTTAACTTTTTCCCCAATTATTGAAAACGTCAGCTAATTATTATAACAAGACTGCACTGTTTTCCTACCTAGAACTGATTTAAACTGCCGCTAATCGGACATTTGTTATAAGACTTAACCTAGAGCTAACTAACTACCAGTCCGCTAATCGGACATTTGTTGTGAGATTCTTACTTGTGACAGATTTCTACCTATTTTATTCGTTATTTACCTGTCTAAACTGGTTAGTGCTGGATTTCATGGTTGCGGCTCATCCGTCCCCTAATCGTAGGGCGGCCTACACGGATGACCGGAAATCCGGCAGACCTGCAGACCTAATGGGGGTCCCCGTGACCCTAGGCTGCAGAATCTGCCCTAACCATTAAACAGAACAATATTAAACATAATTTCACATTGCATCTACTCCGAGATTGACAATTTTCACATCAGACACGCGTCTAAACCTAAACTGAAACAAATCCCTGATTATTTATAATTAAGGGCCAAATTGCTACTCAATTTGGCCCAGTTCCTGCCTAATATCTGAGCAATTACACATTCATTCTGGCATTTCCAAGACCCTTATCGAACAAAGGGAGTTTACATGGTCTGCCCTCAATCACACACACGGTCACACAATTTTGGTTCAGAACTCACACTTAAAAAGAGCTAAACTTGGAACCTCATAATCCATAAGGTATTTACCCAAGAAGCTGACTACGTAAATTTAGGATTCACATTCACACAGTAACGAGCACAATCACACCGACATTAACACAAACGGCTACACATAACAATACAACCCTAACTCTTTCCTACCTACACCTACTTAAATCTACCTAAATCTACCTATTCTTTGTATGCACATTTTGTTGTAACCTTGGGAATTAACGGGTCTCCGTCGGGAGCCCAAAGTTTGTAAGTTTGTAATTTTAAGCGAGACTACGAACTTTGAAACTTTGACAGTTTTATTGGAAAGCAAACGAGTAATAATTGCCCGGCAATTATTACTAAACAACACCATCAATTCCGCTAAGGACAGCTTGATTAAATTAACTTTGGGGAAGCCGGCCATTCCCCTCGAAATACTGGATAATTAAGGATTAAAAAACAGTTTCTGGGTTTTAATTCCTATTAGTTTTAGGTAGCCGACCTACACAAACAACATAACACCATTACAGACAATACTTTTAACTTCAGTAGTGCCTAGCTGTACGAATATGGCCGGCAATTCCTAATTGCCGGCTGTGGGGAGAATTATTCCCTAGGCCTAACTCAATTCAGAACATGAGGTCGTAACCAAGGGACCTCCTATCTCATCTCAGGGGTGGGTCCCCGCTCAAAATCCCTTCATTATTAAACAACCCCAAAAAATGTGAAAAAAGGAAAAAGTGACTGGCCACGAGGGCTCACTGGTTGAAAAATGTAAAACTGGCCACGAGGGCGCACTGAGTGAAAATGTTAAAAAACTGGCCACGAGGGCTCACTGATTGAAGATTGCAAGGACTGGCCACGAGGGCCCACTGGATAAAAGCAGAAGTAAAAAGACTGGCCACGAGGGCTCGCTAATTTTGAATGCATGATGAGCCAAAAGGGCTATAATTTGATTAAAAATTAAAGGCCCGAAGGCCTAAAAACAAAAGTAAAAATAGGCCGAAAAAAGGCCTTCTAAAAACCAAAAAGAATGCGTTTTCTGTGTGGATCTGGCCGAGCATAATACGCTCAATGGCCCTAGTTCGTGTTGGTCTTGCTTCGTGTTCACTCATTTCATCTCCTCTGACCTGTGTGGGCCAGAGGAGGTCCTAACTCGTGATCCTAAGGGGGGTAAAAGTGCGTTGGGGATTCTCCGGCCAAAACGCTGGCACACCAGGAGACGCACTAAAGTAGGGGGGATACACGGCCGCTCTCGGCCGGAGCTGAAGCAAGACTGACTGGAAATTTTGAATTTCCAGTCAGTCGACCTCACGCCTGTTGGCGGTTTTCTTTGAGGTGGAAGGGATTTCCAGATTATTCTGGAAATCCCCTTTGTGGGTGCAGACCCGACGTGGGCTGTTTGCACGCCTGGCCCACCAAGACGGAGATTTATGGGGGGTCTGGCTTTATGACCCCCTTTGTGTGCGAATTTTCGGAGCTGAATCTCCAGAAACTTTCCAGACTCCTTGGTTAACACATAAAGGTAACCAAAGGGGAAAGTTTCTGATAAAAATAAAAATCTTCTTGAAATGAAAAATGAAACAGTACGAAAAAATGGCCTCTCGGGGCCCAATATGGAAAAATAAAACTTAAGTGCTATTGTCGCTGTAAACTTTTGTAAATTTTATGTTTTGTATTTTTCAGGCGTTCCCTTATTCACTGGCCCCTTTCTCTTCCTTTTAGTGACGATTTCTCGGCCAGGAACAAGGGAAGCCGCCTTGTTAATCCCAGCGACAATTGCTCTCCCTCACTAGCGCTGGAAGCTCCTACCGTAAGGAACAGGAGGGCAATTGTCGCTCAAAAACAGTGCATACAAAGAACTACGTAATTTTTTGGCTAATAAAAACTACCTAACAATAATCTACGTACGTAATTACCTAGGACCACTTAGTTTCGTTTTATTTAAATAATATGGGAGAGGGTTATGCCCCCTCCGAACCTATTGTCACCTATGAAATACACACTAAGTCTTCCTCTGCGAGGCAAGTCTTCGCTGGGAGAGGGCCAACAGAAGCCCGAGAATGGATAGGGATGAATGAAAACATGAATGGGCGTAACAACAAGTGTTTGTTACGCCCACTTAAGGGGTTTACGTAAGGTTAAAATTAAAGAATTAAATTTTAAAGTTACAAAACTATTTTAACCTGTATCTTTCGCAATATTGGGAGTTAAAAGACCGGGTTTGGATTTTTGGAACCAGGAAGAAATTGCCTTTCAGATGAGCCTAAGTTATATTTTCACTAAAAATGGTCAAAATTCACTAATTATTGCCTAATTACCACTAATTAGGCCTAACTAGCACATATTAGTGCTCCAAAACTCTATTTCATACACCTAGCTACGAATAATTAAGTTTAAATGACCCATCTTCCAACGTATAGCTGTATATGTTATTTTTAGCTGCAATTTCTGTAATAATTCACTACTTTTCGAGTGATGCCTTTTGATAACTTTCTTCTTCATTAGTAAAAGTTTATTTTAAATGAAACTTTGAACCATTTTCGAACAACAGGAGGCCCGTTAAGGCCTGGGGAAGAGTAACGACTCCTCCGTTAGGTGATCAAAGGCTATAGTTGGGGGCCTATTACTGACCCTGGAGTGGTAACGACCTCTCCGTTAATAGTTAGCCCTGATCAAACCTTATTAGCTCATGTTATGCCGGGTTCCTATCCTGTTCTGGCACTACCTATGCAGATTATAACGCTATTCTCTAACCTTATTTCTTTCACCTAGAATCTACTGAGTTCCTATTCTCTTCTTGCGCTGTTTATTCGTGTTCTAACACTATTATAACTCTAGTTTCTTAACCACGCTAGAACCTATGTCCCATTTAGTAAGTTTTTGAGTGATTTGAATTATTTGAACCGGCTGGCAACTCTGGTATTCACAAGAACAGTGGATAATTACAAAGATTGCTTGGACGTTCACACACTACATTCTAGGTTCTGAATAACTGATTCCAAAAACAACCACCAATAACAATTCCAATTCCGATCGCGATTCACGGTTTTATGCGTTTTCTTAACTTTTTGGCTTTTACTTCATCCGTAACATTACATATTATATTGCATAAATGTTACATTTTGAAGGAAGTTTTGGGGGTGTGGGGGGGGGGTTTTGGGGGGGGGGTAAAAGGGGGTAAATTTTGGAGAAATGGGGGGTTTTTGTTGTGGGGGGGGGGGTGGGGGTAGAAAAAAGGTGTGGGGGGGAGAGGGGGAAAGGGGGGGGGGGTTGGGGGTTGGGGGGTTTTTGTTGGTGGATGGGTTTGGGGGGGGGGGGGAAGGTTTAGTTTATTACAAATCCCAGTTGAAAGAATAGTTACTCTTATTAAGTCCGAGATAGGACTCTCAATTCCCCTTCTTCCCGGTCGGAGATGCCTAATGACCAATTGTAGGAATGTTCCCCAGCTTTTATTAGAGAAATAAGGGTCTTTTATGTTCTCAAAGTTGGAGTTTAAGTGCCGATAGAGAATGTCAGTACTGAAAACCATTGAAAAATAGCAAATTGTTAGAAGATGGTTCAATATTAGGTACTGAATAGCTAAGTACGTAGTTAGATAAAGTTAATAAATGATAATTAGTGATATTTAGTTAATATTTGGTTAAATTTTGTAATTTTGGTCAGGAACATGACTTGGGCTCATATGAAAGAGAAGTTGATCCTGATTCCAAAAATCCAAACCCTACTTTTCAACTCCCAAAAATAAGAAAGTTATAAGCGAAAATGTTTTTATAAGATTACTTTTTATTTCGTAATCTTATCACTCCAAAAAGGAGTGCTCTAAAAAGGTTCTTTTCTTTGGTTTGACTTAAGTCAAACCTTTCCTTTTTTATTGTCTAGGAGGTTGTCTACCTCCTAGACTACACCTCAGTCATTTGTTGTTTTCTTTTCCTCTTTCTCTGCTAGGCCCCTTTCTTTCAGGGCCTAGCAGTTGTCCTCGCTTAAACTTTTGGCCGAGGACAAGGCCAACAAAGAAAGAGGAGGAAAATAGTACTATCAGTCCAAGTCATACCAATTAGAGGGGGGCTAATCCCCCTCATTACTAATATGAAAATTAATATGAGTAGCTAGATATAGGTAGATAAGTACGTAGTTTATGGTGATATAAATTTTAACTCACGGAAAATTGTATATCTATCGTAATAATTCGACAAAGTTATGAAAATTCACGACGCTTTCCCTTTGGTTACTTTATGTGTTACAGAAAATTTTGCAAAGTTTCGCCGAGTTTCAGCACCCAAAATTTATCAAAAATGGGTCAGTTGGGGGGTTATAATTGGCTGGCCAGATGGCCGATGGCCAGCTGGCTCAACCCGCCGCTGAGCCCCGAATGCAAAGGGTGGCAAGCTTCTAGAAAGTTCTAGAACTTTCTAGAAGCTTTGCCTTAAAAACAAAGGAAAAGTCCTCCCCGTCCCGATTTAATGATCTGTCACCGAGCTATCAGAGAGCTGTCAGCTCGGTCCCAAAATTTTTCCAAACCTCAGTGTTCGCTTGAGCAGCAACCCTAGGAGGTTGCTTCCCCCTTCCTTCTCGATGCGTCTCCGCTGTGTGCCAGAGTTTTGGCACGGAGATTTAAGCGCATCCTCCCCGGTTAGGGTTAAAAATTAGGGACTTCTCTAGCCTTCGGGCTAGAGAAGAAAGATTGAGGAAATTACCGCGAACACACACCATTGAGGGCCAAATAGGTGTTTTATACCTGGCCATGAAAAGAAGCGAGGACCAAAATCTAGGAAGACAATGAAGGCCATTTTTTGGGCCATAATTTTTAGCATTTTGGGGCTTCCGGGCCAATTTTTTATATATGCATTTTGGGCCTTCTGGCCGATTCTTTTTATACTGTATGGGCCTTCGGGCCAAGTTTTTTAAGCACTATTTTTGAGCCTACGGGCGGAATTTTCTCCATTTTTATCATGAGGCTTTCTGGCCTAATTTTGGTTTTCTAGCATGAGTGGGCCCAAGGCCAGTTTTATTTGATTTTATAATTTTTTTTTATGATTTTCTATTGTAGGGCAGCTCATGTAAACCCCTCCTGTTCGATGGAGGTCTTGAGTTTTGCCCCTTATTTATTATTTCACCTTTTACTTTTATGATTTCTCTTTAAAAGGCAGCTCATGTAAACTCCTCCTGTGCGATGGGGGTCTTGAGATTTGCCTAACTTTCTTATTTTTATTTCACATTTTTTGTTTAGTTTTTGGTCAAGCCACGACCTTTGAATTGTAGTTTTTTATTAGGGCCTCAGAGGCCAGAGAATAGTGATGTATTTTGTAGTTTCTTGGGAAGAAATGAGTGGGAACCCCACCTTTTAGGAGTGAGTTAGTGGGTCTCCAAAAGTATGACCCTAAAAGATACTGAGCTAGTTCTGAAACCCGTTTCCCCACAGCTGGCAACTAGGAGTTGCCGGCCCTATTGTTAATCAAGGCGCTGTTAACCCAGAAATTTTTATTGTTCTGTATTATGTCGTTTATTTCAGCTTTAGGTCGGTTCCAAAAATAATAGGTCTTTAAAAATCTAGGACGTTTGACTCGAATTCTAAAAGCTATGAGTTGTTTTATTTTAATTAATTATTGAGGAGTTCCAAAAGGGAATGACCGGCTTCCCTGCCCTTTTTTATGTATCAATATTAATGATGTGTGATAGTAGTTTTTTTTGTAGTAATGATTGCTTGGCAATCATTACTCACATGGCTTTCATAAAGTTCCCCGAAATACTTTTCCAAAATATTACAAACTTCTCAAACTTCTGCGCTAAAAGTCGAGTTTGGAAACGTTAAAACTCGCACCAAAGTTTTCACAAAAGTCCCTAAAATTTAATAGTTAACATTGTTAGGATATATTTAAAATCGTAGCTAAGAAATTTATAACATTAGTTGTAGCTAATGTTAGGTTTTGTTGTATTTGCAGTTGTAGTCCTGTTGGCAGCTAGAAATAGTTAAGTAATAATTAGCTAAGAAATTGTGTGACTGTGTGTGTGAATGTATGAATGACTTCTCGTGTGAGTTTATGTGATCATATGTGTGTGTCGTGACTCGCGGAAACTCCTTCTGCTTGATGAAGGTTGCGAGCACCGCCGAGTGAGCGAGAACTCAGATGTTAAGCAGGATAACGGTATGTTTGTGGCTTGCATGAATAAATATATCCGGGATGTGACATGAGTGTATTCTAGTCTACATGTTGTATAAGTGCAATATGAATATTTATTAATCAGTAATCCAAATGTTTGTGTAATTGCTGTTAAAAGACTGTTTAGCTAGGAAATAAGAATACATAGTTAAGTATCAGTTTATATAAGAAATACGTGAATGTCACAATCTGCACGATACGATTGACTGAAATAATTGAGAATGTGATCGTCTGAGTGTATAACGACTGTCTGTACGCGTGGCATACGTGAAGCACCAAAATCACATTAGATTTAGCTAGTAAGTTGTAAAATAATAGAAGGTAACATAGTTTCTGACAACCAAATCTTGTATGCCTGTCTGAAAGTTGGTGAATGCAGAATTACGTAAGCAATTTAGGTTTTGGTCTAGAATAGGAAATATGCAAATGAGGTATGGACGTCAGGATCTAGGGTCACGGGGACCCCGTATTAGGTCCTTGGTAGCCTATATTGGGATATCCTCGATTCGTCCGCGTAAGTTACTCTGTATTAAGATTGCGGACGAATCGCATGAAAGGGATTCCAGGAACTGTCAGTTTTGAATTAATCAACGCATTTCACACTAAATGGTTACAGCCCTTAGAGGTGCAATGTTCGTCGGTTTTACTTATATCGTCACCCTATTTCCAAATTAAATAAATGTCCTCATTACCATTACCAGTTACTTAGGCTAGGTCCAGTCCATAGTCCATCCCTTAATAATGATTACAGTTGCAAACTTTCCATTTGAAAGAAGTATAGTAATATTACGTAAGTTTAGTATCATTTGTAGTTCTTTAGCTAGATGTACTGTTGTTTTATTTCCGAAACAAGTAAAGGTCATTGTTGCCATTTCTAGTCTGTTCAGCTAAGTTCAGTTGGTGCCTAGCCTGTAATAATGACTACAATTGTAATCAGGTGCTGTTTCACGTTCGCACCATATTTGAAGACGGAATTAACAATCTCAGGTCACGTAATAGTAAGTACGGTTGAAAAATCAACTGTACGAGTCTTCACATTCAGTATGAATCCTAGTGGCAACACTCACTCGTAAATGGCAATAATAGACATCAGAAAATCAGTAATTTTGTGTAATGTAATATAATAATTTGTCCTACATCTGAAATAGAGAAAATAACAAATAATTACGTAGGAAATATGGATAAGGTAAAACGAACCATCTTCTAATCAAACCAACCTTTTAACCTTTTGCTAATTTTTGGTTTCAAGTCACGTGGTAATTTCATAACAGGGAGTTGTTACTGCCCTGAACTCTGGGGCCAGAAGGGCCCCAAGTATCTTGATGTTGTTTTAAATTTACGTGACTGTATTATACGAGTATGAAAACTACCACAAATTATCTAGTTAGTGTCAAGTTGTTAAAAAGTTCGTATCTACGTTCATCCTGGTGTTCCAACGTGGAACAGTGCAGAAACAGCATATACGGAGTGAAATCACACTGTTATTGCAATTTCCTGCATGGAATAGCAGGAAATTGCCCAAAAACAGCACTTTTGCTAAAATACCTCCAGAACATTAATGCATTGTTCGAATCTTTCAATTCGGTATCAAAATTTGTCAGAAAATACAGTTACTATGATCAATTCAAATCTCGCAAGTTTAATTTTAATCTTAGAAAGTCAGAAAGTGAGTAATGGTTGCTGGGTTCGAATCCCGCACCTGTAACTTGTACTGATGGGTTTTAACACATTTGATTCAGGTGCGGAAGCGAACGTGGTCCTGCCGGAATCAAGCCTAGATAGTCAGTATTTCGAAAGTCTCAGTAATTTATTTTATCAGAGTTATTGGTAGTCAGTCCGAAGAAGGACATACGGATATTGGACAGTTATTTGGATCAGAGTCAGTCTTATAAGGTACATTGAGAAAGTCGGATCAGACTTTTGTGGAACGGTTAAGGCAGAGACTATCCCCGAGTCAAGCACCGGAATTGAATACGGGACCTAAAACCTAAAGAAGTGAACTTAACATTCTTTTTGATTACTATAAATTGATCCTTATTCTTTCAATTCAAAAGATGAGTTTACCCTGATTTTCGTCATTCTTACCGAGGGGGTTGTTATCCCCACCATTCTGGCCTAACTACTCTGTGTTTTGGAACGAAGATAGTAAGACTTAAAAGAAGATAATTTAATAATTTAAACTAATTAATTGTTGAAGTTTATATAACCGCACCAGGCATCTCCTAACCAGACCGACCCCTGTGTTAGACCCCTCAGGTTTTCCGAATAGCATCCGGGAACTGTGCGCTGTGTGCTCCGCTACAGGAGATTGGAACAGCATTCTTGGGCTCATCCAAGGACCGGAATTTGCGTGTATCTGTTAACTATCATTATAATTATTATTATTATCTTTAATTATTATTATTAATATTCTTGTCCTTGTTTAGAGGACTGATAAAGAGATAGACAGCACGAACACGAACATATAGGGAAAGCACAGAGTTTAGCAGTAGAGTATAACAGTCGAGAAGAATAGTATAGAGAAAGAAGAAGAAGAGGTAACGGCAACGAGTCAGAATCCAAAGTTTTGTCCCTCAACTAAAACTTACTCTAAAACTGGCAACTCTGGCAATCTTGTAACCTACATTTTGAACATTTAAATCTGTAATCAGTGGAGTGTTACATTTGGTCATTGTTATTATAATTAGTGTTATTATTACTATCCAATTATTCAATTACTGTAACTGTCAAGAATTATAATAATCATTAATAAATTGAATTCTGCCTCAACAAGCGTTCGAATTAGGGAATCAACATCGGACCGGATCATTGGATCAGGATCAGCATTTTGCCCCCAGTACAAGTAAGTGAGACATCTCGAGCTAGGGATCCCAAACCCCGGTCCAGCGAAGGAGTCAAGAAGAATTACCCAGCTGTCTATCTTGATTAGCTTATCAAGATACGTATCAGAACTCACCGTTGTGAACTGATACCCTTAAGCCTAGTCTAAAAGAAAGACAAGCATCGACCCCGCTTGTCTCCATTGATATCCAGTGAATCATTTCCCCCATCCCTAAACGAACTCACAACCAGGACCCCATCCGGGTTGGCTACAAGGATACCCAATTTTGGATAAATCACCTTTTGGGCATCCTGTGTCTAAATTTGCTGATCTCAGCAGACGCGCTGACCCTCCGTGTAAATGATCGAGTCTCTACAGAGCCCTAACCATCTAGGTTAAACAAAGACAAGAAGAAAAGCATTTTTAAATTCAGATCTAAACAACCTCATTACATATATTAATTGGAAAATTTCGTTGAGCTCCACAGTTTTGCCTCTGAAAGCATCTTTCCAGCTTTTCCCTATCCTGAGATATAGCAACTTTCTAATTTTGAAGCTAAAAACTTTTAACGTCATTTTTGCAGACATTTTCATAGGCCGTTATTATTAAAATTGTAGTTTCTGCAAAAAAAATATGATCAAGACATTCTAATAATTGTGGAGCATTGTGGTTGCCACTATAAGCCGAAGTGTTCTAAACAAAAACATCCCGGCCCCTTTTTAATTGCTCTGATTGCTAGTCTCTGGCCAAACTTGTCGAACCTGACAGAAGTAGGCAAAATCTAGGTTGGGCGTTGATTTGAGCAATTTCCACAGGGTGAACAGCGATTTCACAATAACTAAATAAAAAGGGTGTCCAGCTGTTTGATTGAGGTGTCGAATGACATAACCGACAACGGTCGAAAAAGTTACACCAGTCAGCAAAGAATCTGCAAAATTACACTCCTTCAAAAATGCAGTACATACAAAATTTTGTTTGGAGAACCAAAATAGGATACATTGTATTTATTACATCAAAAAATGGCTTCCCAGCTCTAAGTAATTATTGAGTTAGGATAGTAGTTATAATGGTCCAAAGTTGATGTCTCTAAAGGGGTCTACTTAGTTTTGGAAACTACTCTACAGGGGCAAAAAGAAATGAAATTATGACAATGTGCAACGTGGTTGGAAATCCGCTTTCGGTTATATCTGTCTGCCGTATAAATATTTATTCTCTTTATTAAATAAATAATCATATAAACACAAAATCTAAAAGGAGAAATCGCCAAAAATACATTCTCACTGTTAGCAAAGCGTTTTATCTGCGTTTCAAAACCAGTTCAAAGGGACGGGGTGCCAGGGTTATTCCAAACCTTGGATTCAAATCGGGCTTCCTTCCACGAGGTATACCCGCCTTGAACGTGTGAAAAAAAGAAGTAAAAATTAAAAATAACTCCATTCGTGCTAGGGTTTCCCCAAGACAAGCCCTGCGTCCCAATGAAAATGGTATCAAAGCCTCCCTGCGTTCACGAAGGACATCATCGGAATTCCCGTCAATTCCTGGCATAAATCGGTTGGGATCAAACTTTTCGGGATTATAAAAAATTTTTGGATCTCTCATAATGTCCCAATGGTTAACAATAACCATAGTATCGGCTGGTATCTGGAACCCCAACAGCTTCGTCTGTTCATAATTTCGATGGGAGACGCCCAGTGGAACTATATTGGCCAATCTTTGGCACTCCATCAGAACAGCATTTACGTAGGGCAATTTGCTTCTGTCATCCCATCGTGGACTGCCTCCAATTTCTTTAGTAATTTCTTCGTACACCTATAATCAAGAAATTATGGCCTATAATTTATAAAACAACATAGTTTTAATAACTTAAGTACTGTGCCTACCAAGATACCGAGGTGTTAAAAAAACTTAGATCATTTAACATGGGTAAGCAATATCCATATTTTACTGTTAATTGTCGCTTTAAAACAAAAGTGATTTGACCATTGCCCCAGGAAACAGCTGAAACAACTGCACTAACACCATTCAGTATTTACAGTAACTTCAATTACTTTCTCCTGTGTATCTGGATTATCACACAAGTATAACATTGACCACAGTAGAGTTGTTACAGTGGTCTCAAATCCTGCCACGAACATATCTCCCAAAGCGGCCAGGAGTTGATGATCCGAAAAGCTGCTTTTCATTTCTCCAGTTTCCTCCAACTTACGTCTTCGCTTAAGGAATGCTTCTGTATAATCTTGATAGGAATCTGAGATTAAAATTTTTACAAGGAGAAAACTTGGACAAGATTTTGAAATTAAGTAACGTAGTGTCAGATTGCTCCCACATTTAACTGGATTTTAAAGCACAAATGCTAAACCCTTTATTAATGGTAGGTGTTTATAGCTTTATACTTCCGTTCGCTGCCACAAGTATTTCCTTTATTCGACGCAAATGGAGCACTAATAAAGTACAGTCAGAAAATACACAAAGCTATTGACCTATGTGAACAAGAGCTGAAGTGTAACCAAATATGTATACAGCTAGGTAGTTTTCTTTATATCCAGAAAGCGGGCTTATTTGTTACGGACACAACACCAGCACTACTAATTAAAAGATTGTATGGTTGGAATATGGTTTATCGTTACATATGGTTATACATGTTTACTGCGCGTTGGTTGCTTACCTGTTTCCAAATCTATTTCTGCTTCATGCTCTTTCATTTGCTTTAGGAGAAAGTTATCTACAATCTCTTTGTTATCTATGATTTCTTTCAATCCCAGGCCGTTTGGTATAATATATTGTAGAAAGGGCAGAAAGGAGAGAAGATTAGCTTTTTGGATCAGCACGAAATTTTCTGTAAAGTGAAATCATTTATTAACCCAACATGCATAGCGTGATCCGTTTTTCTCTGCGACAAACAGCTCCAAATAAATAAATAAATAAATTATCCTTTAATCTTTACTCAAGCTTGGAACTTGAAACCAATAGTCTGTTGTAGGGAGCGTGAAGTTGTCCTAACAGATTAGACCTCAGGGAAGCCTCAGGGAGGTAACACGGACGCTTATAAACCCGTTAACCCGTGTTAACCAACTAAAACAAAGCTGATTGGATAATCGTTTATCTCGTCAAGATTTCGGCCGATATTAGCTTCCCCTCTCCGAGATCTCGTGAAGGCACTCGAGCTCTACGTTATCCGGTAGTGCTAGGATTCATATTGATGGCTAGGCTGCACCCCCAAATAATTCAAATTGGTATTGCCTGCGCTGACCTGATATTAAAGGATAATTTTTCACTAGCACTACTTACCCGCAATACTTTCTTGATATTTGTTAAATTCCTTGTCGGATGGCTTGAAGGATTTTCCGAACAGCAAACTCATGATAATGTTGACAACACACACTTTGAGTGGTAAGCTGATATCAATCGGTATACCTTCGTTCTGACCAATTTCTTCGATCAAGCTCCCAGTCTAAAAGTAAAAAGGAACAATGACAGTTCTCGAACAGAGAATTTATTTCACAGAATTTCAACAAAATGTAGAAATGTTTAAAGGTAAATGTTTAGTTGTTTGCTAACGAAAAACATTGGAATAGTAGCAGCAACATTTGGTAAAGTGCCATGCTGATATGGTATGGTAATTGAGTGTCACTGTCATGCGCTGTGAAAAGGTAAACTTATATCCTGGTCTTCCACAGCTTCCAAATCCCGATGAGCCGATCTCCTAACGTCGATAATGCTGTCCATTCGTTTCTAATCTAATCTAATCTAATCTAATCTAATTCTATTTCATTGAAACGTGGAATGCGCTAAGAAAAGCATCGGTAGCATGTAAAGGGAATGAAAACAGGTCTTCCAAAAGGACCTGTTTTCATAATAATGATAATGATAATGATAATAATGATAATTCTTAAACCAGTGCTTAGAGCCCGGTGGTTGTCTGAGGTGTTGCTATTCAATAATTTCAAAGTCCAGAAATTGCGAAGAAGCAGATTGCACAAATTGCTACCACCACAACAAAAGTTAACCATCCAGATAAGGCTTAGCAGTACGTTTCCGGTATCTGCTTCCCCGTCAACATGTGTAATTGTATTACGTGCTATCTAGCTGATCAACTGAACTATTAGATGTTAAAACTATATGAGTTAAAACTGAAACTCATCTCTAATTACCTCATACTGAATTCTTTCCTCAATAATTGATCTTCCAAATCCTAGATCGCGCAGTACTTGTAACGTGAATCTTCTCTGCTCTCTTTGTTCTATTCCATCATTTGTGATCAAGCCATAAGGTCCATCTAAAACTCCAGGACTTCCGTAAAATTTCCAATCCACTTAGGTTGACGTTACCTGACAGGCGATTTTTGCAAAACAGAAACAAGCAGCAGTAAACCAGCTTATTAATGTTTGTATAGTAATGTAGTAAGACTTTAGGAAAGACATGAAAGCACTTACAAATTTGTTGAATTTAGCTAAAAATTTAAAGTCTGTTAGAGCATGAGTCAAAACCTTACGTTGCACTTTTCTGAATGCATACAAATTTGGTCGCCCAGCAAAGTTATCTGCTTGCTTTATCAGTGCCTCTTTTACGGCTTCAATTGAATTAAGTGATATTACAAGCTGGTTGCCAAAATACATTCGATAGATTGGTCCGTACTTCTTGGTCCATTCACTCATTGTTTTAAATGGAGCATTTCCCTTAAATATGGTAAGGTTGCCGATTATCGGCCACATAGGTGGCCCTGGAGGCAACCCACATGGTTCCCGATACCACGCATACAGCATGCCCAGTAGGACCACAATGGCTGCCACAAACGCGGGAAGCATATTGGTACAAATAAATTTCTTAGCTTTATTGCTGAAAAGAACTATATTTCAATTAGTTAAATGGTTTGTAGATATGTCGACAAAAACAAAGCAAAAGTATACACTTCATATGACGACAATTTCAAGACTTACGTTAAACCGGACCAAAACTTTCACAGAACGAAACAACGAATCCATTTAGCTAACTCACTCGCATACACATACACAAAGTCGACGAACCATCTAGTTATTAGTTTGTCGATGCGTGTTCATAATTAAGAGAATCGGTGGAAATATTTCGTCTCAGCCAAATAAGTTCGCTATATTAAATAGTCAAGGAACAAAGCTGTGCTTGCGAGAAAATATTATTGTGCTGCACCATGTTTGTTTGCAAAATGTCCCAGAACATATCACACCGTTTTGAATGTTAAAGCCTATTTTGAAAGTCTTCAAGTTTCTACAGAAAGGCTTTACGTTTATTCCATATTTTCAAATATTCGAAAAGAAATTGGAGAGTTGGACCCTAGCTTGACAAGGGGCACAAAAATGGTAACATTTATCCTGACAGTTTCACATTTTTGCAAAGAAGAAAACAACACACAGACAAATATATCTCGCTTAAATTTATGCAGTCCAACGTTTGTGTACCAATCTATCATCTCATAATGACAACAAACTATTACAGCAATATTGCAATGTTTGTCAGTGAATTGATAGAAAACCTGCTTTTAATTTCAAAACAGGCTGTGTTTTAATCTCGCACAGCTTTCTCGTGACAGTGGGTTAAAACTGCAAACTTCAAATTAGACGACAACCAATATGTACGCCCAATCACCTGATAAATTTTTCTTCCATCAAATACAAAGATTCTGGAATGACATAAAGATACCCGCACCTTGAAATTTGTCAACAAAAATTAAAAAAACATTTATCATTTAATTAACAAAGCTGAAGCTTTACATGAAGCAGGGATGGCGATAGGTTTTTTATAAACACTCCTTGCAAATAGAAGATCTTTATTGTTTCATAATGTAACGTTGAAACTGAAGCAGGTGAAGTCCTGACGAAGTAGCAGTCAGTTATGACTGTGCGAAACTAGACTGATCACTATTGCAGTAAATCTAAACAAGATTACCCCTAAAATTGGAATATTCCGTTGTTGATATCATTACTTAAAATTTTGCTGATACAGATTTACGAAGATAAATTTACTTATTCTATTGGTTGCAACTTTAACTTGAAGATAAAAGTAATATGAAAACATGCGTAAAAACAACAGTAGAAAATTAAGATACTGAACTGCAACCAGGAATTAATCTCCGGTTATTGTGGGGTCGGTCTTACATTTCAACCACTACACTAGCCCGACCTATAACTGAAACACAATTCTCAGATTATCCAATTAGAATAGGCTGACAGATTTAGCTTGGGGCATAGATTCATTTTTGATCGTGGTACGTCGAGGAGGAGTTGGTCGTTAACAGACCCATGCTAATCGTAGTCTGATTTGATGCATTCTGGATTTTATATTGTATTGTATCAGCTATCTATTTACCGAATCTTCACTACTCGATAATAGCTGCGGGGATTCCAGGAACAAATAACGTCACGGCGTGTGTTTAAATTTCAAACCATTTATTAACTTCTGCAATGGATTTAGTTTTTATTCTTCAAAAAATGAAGGGCTATCTTCATTACATTTACTCACTTCTGAAAATAAATACGCTAGGAAGTGTGTCAAAGATGGAAGGAAGATCACAGCATGATAAAGCACTCGCAAGGGGTTGACAGTAAATAACACACCGCTTTACTGTAAGGCAGAAATAGAGCAGACTGAATAGTCAGACAACTAACACAAAGTCTCAAAGACTAATTTGCATATTACAACTTTAAAGTCAGACATACAGAAACCAGTTAGAACCAGTTACGCAATCTAAGCGTTACAAAGGCGTACATGCATGGCATACAACAACACCAGAGTAGATATTCCGCTCCAGCGGAGTAAAAATTTTTTAAAAATCTTCCCAAAGCTTTGAAAAGAGTGACAGGAACCCATACCTGAACGGGAGGTCAAATTTCACTGACCCTTGTGGATGCAAATTTGGATACCCCTTCTGAGAGCGATTTTTCTTATGGGTACTTTTGAAAGCGATTTTTAAGCTATTTTAGCCTATTTTTAGCAAAAAACAGCAATTTTTAAGCTAAAACATGTTTTTTGGACGTTTTTTAGCTAAAAATAGTAATTTTAAGTGAAAAATTCCGGCGAAGCCGGAAAATTTTTGGAAATTTTAGTCGTAAAACCTATTTTTTGGGCAATTTTCTTACCCCTTGTGGCCAATTTTCTTACCCCTTGTGGGAGCAATTTCGCGACCCCTTGTGGGCGACTTCGCCGTGGAGGGGAATTTCCCCAACCTTTCCCCCCCCCCTTGTCCACCTGTGCAGGAACCTTTATTGTCATTAAAAGTATTACAAGTTATCAGACTAAGTGCCGTCGGCTTGGAATAATCTGTAGGAATGGAAAAGGAGACAGCCAGAATTATTTTTCAATGCAAACTTAATACATACTGGCAATCTCACAAAAATAATCGCCAGCTATTTTTCAATACAAAATTACATATATACTGATGATCTTAGAAAAGTATTCTACTCGGATTCTTGTGTACTATATATCATTTATGCAGTCCAATAGCTGGTCATTCCTTTATGCACATGTCAAACGTACAATCATTATGATAAACAGTAAACTATTAAGTTCTAATAGCAAGAAATATGCTTTAATTTAAACAGTATGTGTATGACGTCACCAGACCATAAGAATCTTCTGGGCAACGATCCCCAGCTATCCTCTTAATTTTATTAGAATATTTCATATTGCTATTTTGCACCGCTCCAATCATTAGATGAACTATCCAACTAAAGTGCAACCAAAAAATGTGTTTACAAAATGTTGTCCGTTTATAGAAGATTTGTCCGTTTATAGAAGATTACCTTTTGAGCAAACCCCAATAAGTTATATATTTTGAGAATCCTCAGAAGCTCGAGCTTTCGAAAATTTGAAGAAATCCGTATTTCCGAGTATCATTCACGGAAAATCTAAAATTTTTAATTTTTCGCCCAATTTTTATCGTAATCAAAATTTTGTTTCCAAAACCGAATGGGGCTTCATTGCATGTGCCCACTGCATATTTCTGATCTTACAAGTTTTCACGAAAACGCTCGCAATATCCTGAATTCCGGGGTTTCAAAATTTCGGGATATCAAAAATATTTTCTAATACCCACAATATGGGCATTATTCGAAAGCTCTTGCTGTGCTCAACCAATCATTTTAAGAAAACCTATGTCTGAAAATGCACCTATTTCCCGGAATTCATGAATTCTTGATTTCACTCTAGCTTGGAAAGTTTTCGTGAATTCCGAGAGCTGGGATCATTTCTGCGAGTTGGTTCTGATAGAAAACTTGGTCTGCTCAGCAAGAGCTTTCAAATGATACCCATATAAGGTTATTGGAGAAAAATGTTAAAATCCAGAAATTTCGAAAACCCGAAATTTCGGATATGCGTTTATCTTAGAAGATAGGTTGAGCACATCAAGAGCTTTCGATGTCCATATTGCGGGTATTGGATATTTTTGATATCCGGAAACTTTGAATACCCGGAATTCAAGATATTGCGTGCGTTTTCGTGAAAACCTGGTAAGATCAAAAATATGCAGTGGGACCAGCTCTATTCGATGGTGGTAAAAACATTTTAGATCTTCCCGAAATGGAATCATTTTCAAGAGTACATTCTATTACAAAAGGTGTTCAGCACGATAAGAGCTTTCGAATGATATCCATCTTGTGGGTATTGGAGAAAGTTTTCAAAATCCGGAAAATTTGAATATCCGGTATGCCGGATATTGGGTGTGTTTTCGTGAAATACTTTTAAGAAACAAAATATGTCGCGGGACCAGCCCTATTCGTTCGTGGAAACAAAAATTTTGATTGCAATAAAAAATATGGCGAAAATTTAAACATTTTAGATTTTCCGGAAATGAAATTCGGAATTCCGGATTTTTTCGGATTTTGGAAATCTCGGATTCCTGGAGATTCTAAAGGTATATACATTACTGGGTTTACTCTTTAGGTTAATCTGCTATAAACGGTAGAAGTTTGTACACACATTTTTTGGTCGTACTATAGTAAAGGATTAGACCTTTTGCATGAGGAATCCATGCTAAGATTACTTTGTTTGCACCTACATAATCAAGAAACATTGTTAATTTCTGTTTCAACATCAGTTCTATTTCAATGTATTGTTAAATCTATCTATATAGTGTTGTCGAGCAAGCCGTTTCTAATGCGTCTTTCAAATACTTCATTTTTCATCAGTGACTAGATTCTTGGAATTCAATTGGAATGTAGTTCATTATTTAACGACTTTCTCAGAATGTGCGTTGGCGACTAACTTACATTCACCTCACTTTCTTGTGAATGTAAGTTAGGCGCCAACGCACATTCTGAGAATGTCAGCCGACCGCTAGCTTACATTCTCAGAATGTACATTGGCGGCTAACTTACATTCCGAGACTAAATTGTCCACTGTCCTGGTTCAACATAGATTCTAACTAGATTCAACATAGATTCTCATTAGCTAGCTGGTCATAGAATGAGCGGTAAACTTAAAAAGGGAGCAATTATATTTCATGGGAAATGAATGTTTATTCAACTAAAAAAGTAATTTAAAACATGTAACATTTTATAAACTTGCAATGCAATGCAAATGCAATTCTGAATTCCTAAATCTTTAAAAGCTTTCTTGCAAAACCACACTATTTTACCTCATATTCTCTTAGATCTTGCTAACGTATATATAGCTACAGTAGACCTGCAGCATCAATCGGATGGGTTTCATAGAGGCCTGACATTAATGAAAATTATGCCGTTTAAAAACTGTGCCCAATTTTCCTTATATTTAAATTGTTTATACAGTCCCTGTTTGCTTCTGTGAACATTCAAGTTTTGATTTCCTTTAAAACTACGATTACGACAAAAAGTAACTTAGATTCTCTGCAAATGCTACATAGATTCCAAGTACATTCACAGCACAAGGCGGCATTTTCCTTTGATGTCCAGACTTTAAACGACTATACTGAACGAAGCATACGTTTTCAGAAGTTGGTGCAACGATAAAAATGTTCAGCATTTTCGAATCTACACAGAAAAATTGCAAAATTGAAAAACTTTGAATTTTAAAATTTAAAAATTTTTTAAATTTTTGAAGTCAGGACACTTCTCACACTCTGCCCTCAAAATTTCATGTAAATTGGGCAGCCGTTAATTTTTTCGGCTGAGGGGGGTCTGTGGAAAAGATCCAAACCAATCTCATTTACTACTGAATCTAGGTTTGATGCTATGCACTACAAAATTATTTGGGTCTTCTAACTTTGGCAAAACCTCCATTAATTTACTCTAATTCTTATCAGAGTTTGCTAACGTATATATAGCTACAGTAGACCTGCATCATCAATCGGATGGGTTTCATAGAGACCTGACATTAATGAAAATTATGTCGTTTAAAAACTGTGCCCAATTTTCCATATATTTAAATTGTTTATACGGTTCTTGTTTGCTTCTGTGAACATTCAAGTTTTGATTTCCTTTAAAACTACGATTACGACAAAAAGTAACGTAGATTCTCTGCAAATGCTACATAGATTCCAACTATATTCACAGCACAAGGCGGCATTTTCCTTTGATGTCCAGACTTTAAACGACTATAATGAACGAAGCATACGTTTCCCAGACCCCACCCTCATACTTTTGAAAAATTTGCCTCAAAATTAGTAAAAATTCGAAATTTTTTGAAAAGATTCAAGTTTTTTCGAAGAAATGAGCAAAAATGAAGAAATATTGTTGATTTGTAGTTGTAAATAACTGTTTTTGGCAAATTTGCGAATTTTATCCAAATTTTTGACAAAAAATTTTTTACCCCCCAAATTAGATTTTTCCGGACACCACCTTACCCCAAAACGGCTGACCCCACCCACCCTAATTTCGGCTACCCCTCCCCAAACTTTTTCTCAAGGTACACCTATGTTTTTACCCCCCTCCCGCAAACCCAATTTTTTCGACCACAAACCCCAACTGAAATAGACTGACCCCCAGGCGGGACTCCATTTTTTCGAAAAAATACGTAAACAGATCAGTTGTGATATTTCTAATTTTTGGTTGTAAATAGCGTTTTGTTAGCAAAATCGTAATTTTTTCTTAAATTTTTGTAGAAAATTTTTCCCCCTCCCCCAAATTCGATTTTTCCGGACCCCACCCCACCCAAAACCGACTGAAGCCACCTACCCTAATTTCGACAACCCGCACCCCTAACTTTCTCTCAGGGTACACTTATGCCCCACCGGCCGCCCCTAACTTTTCTGAAGGTTCACCATTCCTTAGACCTACCCAGAACCATCCCGGGAGAAACCCCCCTAAAACCTTCACCAATGCCCACCAAAAATGTTTCCGTTTTCCATGCCACAAAACAAATCATAATTTGAAACGGTTAATAAGAAAACTATCATCAGAAAAAATAATTTGAAAAATACATATGATCAAATAAAATCAATATAAAATTAAACCTAATTTGAATTAAACGGATTTGGGTATTTTAAACCCATTAAAATTTTTAGGGAGGGATGCGATAGCCTCGTCAGCTCACTTCGCCCAGGTTCCCCCAGCCCCAGGTCCCCCTCCCCCTCCACATCCAACTTCCCCCCACATCAAAACATTCAAATAACGCATGCGCCATACACCCCGCACCCCAATGGCCCTTATGATTACCGCGAACGCCAATAGAGTAGCTAGTGTTCGTTTCCGGTTAACTTACTTTCCACGTACTTTCTTGTGAATGTAAGTTAGTCGCCAACGCACATTCTGAGAATGTCAGCCGGCCGCTAGCTTACATTCTCAGAATGTGCGTTGGTGACTAACTTACATTCACCTCACTTTCTTGTGAATGTAACTTAGTCACCGATGTCACTGATGAGAAATGAATTATTTGAAAGACTCATAAAGGTGTACACATTCAACTGTCTGCTCTTATACCTTCCTCAGCTTAGCAGCCTCACTTTTTGAGTCAAAGCTAAAACTAATTGAGACAGTTAGTTTATGCTGAGGGTTAAATGAGACAATGAGAATATTAATTCACAATGTTTAAAACATTTGTGGGACTGCTAAGTTGAGGTGTACAGTCCCGCTTTTGAGTCATGCTTTTAAACTTTACCACTGATTTCCGCTTAAGGTGGTGATTCCTTTTGGGCACATATTGTTGTTTGGCGGCGTAAATCAAGATGAAATTTGATGAAACTTTCCGAAATAAGTTCTTTTAGCGTTCTGACACCCTCCGCGCAATCCCGGTTCAAGAATTCGAGATTTCCGGTCAGAGTGGTTTTTCCCAATTTCTGAACGTTTGGCAGCTGCTATACAGTTATGACTATATTCATTCGAAAGATCTCATTGAGCTTCACATTTTTGCTTTTTAAAGCAAGTTTCTAGCGTTTCTCTACCGTAAGATATAGCCGATTTTCTTGTTTTGGCGTCGAAAACTTGTCATTTTTGCAGAAATCAAATAATCCAACATTTCTTGAACTACGCAAGCCGTAAAATCAAACTAAGGGAGTCGATCTGAAGGTCTCACACGGACAAATTATCCGACGCATGATCGTCTTCCAACTGCTATCCCGTAGGCTGCTATCATAAAAAATGTAGTTTTTGCAAAAACACGACCAATTTTTTCCAAAGATTGTGGAGCATTCACCATGCAAGTTGGAGGGCTGCTACTGAACAAATGTGTTCTGCACAAATATACCCAGGGACGATTTTTTAGTTGCCCCGATTGCTGCCTTCTAGCTAAAGTAATCGCTTGACAAAATTGGAAAAAGTAGGCAAAATACAGGTTACGCACACATTTCAGCTTATTTCTCTATAACGAAGAGCGATTTCACAATAAATAAAAAATCGTACCCAGCTATTTGATGGAGGTATCGAATGACATAATCGATGTCTCGCGAAAAAATTTACTTGAGTCTGCAAAAATTCTGGAAAATTAGACTTCTTCTAAAATGTGTTAAAAATATTTTAGAAACGCAACATTAGTTTCATGGCATGCATTAAAAAGAGAAAATGTCAAGCTACATTTTGATATAAAAATGGCTTCTTAACTCCAAGTAATGAACGAGTAATAATGGTGCAAACTTTATGTGACCAAAGGGAATCACCACCTTAAATGGTAACAAACGAGACACGCATTAGTTATCTTACAGTATTTATTTGATATTTTGTTAAAAAGCTCAAAATTTTGGTTACTTGGACGGTCATTGTTTCGTAGCTGAGCTTTGGCTTAGCTACGAATAGATCGAGTTGCGGGGACGTACGTTGTCGTCGCTTCGTCAGCGCCGCGAACGTTCGCCGAGCGGTGCTCGTCATCGCTCGCCGACGCCGCCTCGCGATCGTAGGTCTGGATTCGGATATACGCGAGAAGACATCAAACGTGATGCTAGTCGAGAACGCCGACGTGAGGCCGACAGACGGTCGGCTACAACGCCGACGAAAGACTGTCGTCGTTCGTCGAGACACCGAACCCCGGCCTATCCGACATCTGACGATCGCCGAAAGGGTCGTGGCCATACTCGAACCTCGATTCCGATTCAAAAGTGCGATTCGAATCCAGTAAGCGATATTCACTACCGGACGGTGACGGTTCAACCGGGACCCGAGAAATGACGGGTTGTACGAACTCTACCACCGGAATATACCGATAAATATACCAAGGACAATTTCCCTCCCTTTCGGGTATTCCTGGCGACGGTACTCTGCGAGATGAAGAACGAGGACATGGGCGAACGGGTTCGACGAGGCGTGGTGGAGCCAGTATATGATCCATTGGGTCTATGGGCAGCCGACTCACGCGGGGATCGATGCTATCGCCAGGCGTCGAATTCTGCTAAGCCGGTGGTATACCAACGGGACTTTTCCGGACGCTGGCGAGCAACCAGCGTGCCTGGGGATCACCACTGGGACAAATTGCATGGTTGAGTCCAGCTTTTGCGTCGGGTTGTGCTCAATTGGTTGGTGGAAAATGCTGAGACGGCGCCTCGACTTCCACATGACTTTATTGACAATTACTTGTATAATCACATGAAGGAGATCGACCCGTATTTGACGGAGCGGGTCACTAAGAGACCGATTCCGGACCTCGATGCCAACCGCAAACCGATGTCTCGGTCCAATTGGAAGATCCATCCATACTGCTATCCAAATGGGGATGTCTATCCTGTGGTCAGCGTTGACCGCATCGGCTCGAATGATCGTTGGGCGAATATTCTCGCGGTGGCAGCTCTTGTCCCCGAGATGTTTAGGTATCCGCATTTGCTTGGTAAGCGAAGAGCCGCCCACTTTTATGCCTGCAGCATGCATTCGCGCCGACTGCGATTGCGATGTTTGACTCTCCAGAAGGCGATGAAGCGGTATCACGAGGGGGAGAGATTCCTCTATGTCTACATCCGCCATCACTATCCATTTTCATTCATGTACCACCAGGGATTGGATTGGATCTTCGACCCGGATCGATGGGATGGTCGGAACATCCAAGGCTGTCTCCACTCGGAAATGGGCTTGTGGTTCATGCAAGCCGGTCCGGATGAGCTGTGGGTTGACCGGTACAACCGACAACCCTTGCCCTACCTACCTACCTATCTACCTTGCCCTACCTACCCCAGAGGATGAGATGGACCCCTACCGAAAGGTCGTCCGTCAACGTATTCTGGCAGCAGCCAAAACGTATCGTCAAGAAAAGCCCGCAAATTTCAATTTCAATTTCGGAAAATTTCAATCGCAAGGACGCCCCGGTTGTGTTTCGAAATCAGCTGATCGACCTGGGACCCAATCGTCATGGGATCCATATCATGGGATGCGCGCCTGAAGGTCAGGAGAAGAACGGCTATTCTCCAGCGGCTCAGATCTTGATTTCCAATCCTTTGGAACCCCAGCCACGGCATGACCATCGCCCTGAGGACATTATTCTGGTCGAATACTGAGGGGGCTTCGCCCGATTCGACCCGGCCTTTCTTGGAATTTCTTTCCTTATCAGTGACTGGTCGTACCGAAATTCACTGTTTTGGACCTAATCACTCGTGTCTTTGACTAGTCGATATCGAACCTGTAATTTCTTGTGTTTTTTCTAATAGTATGTCTAAGTTCGACAAAGCTTTATATATCTCGTATATATTAGTTGCCATCATGGCTCTGCCATGCAAAAATTCATATGAAAATACCAACTTGTCCAATAGGATGGGTTACACATAAATAGGGCATCACCCTACAGCGTGGCCTTTTATAGTTAGTTGTTAATTATATACGTAACTTGCATCCCGGGTGATCGTGTGATAAGCGCTAACCCTTGGTATGTCAAGTCTAAATTTATTTTTCTTAATTTTCTAGCGCTTCATTTATTATATACACAGTGTTTGAATTTATTTCTATCAGGAGGGTGAGCCCTCTTCCCTTGAGAAATATGCTTGGGTATTTTCATATTCAGTTTCTTCTTAATTTTCTTCTACTAGTACGTTTTTTCTACGGTTTCTACCAAATACGTGTATTTTTGTACTGCTGTTTGTGCTGCTGTAAGTGTTTTTTCTACTGTTACTAGTACTTCTAGTATATTTACTCGTTTTTGTGTACGTATACATTTGCAATGGTCTTTTCAGCGTAAAGTGCTTTTTAAATTGTTTGTGGGAGCGACGCTCACGTACCAAGCGCCGTACGGTCAGTCCTCTCAGGAGTTCGGACGGCGAGCCCTGGGGAGATGTAACGCAAGAGGCTGACTAATGGTCAACCTTTTCGTTATTCCTTTAAATACGAAATAAATCTACTTAGCTAGTAACTGGCTTGCTAGTCAGTAGCATTCCTACACGTGTCATGTAGCTCCACCTGTAGGCTAGGTCTGGATTGGGTGGGGACCCCCTCCTTGGAGCTACATGAATGGGACACCCCAGCTAGAGGGCGCTTCTCTTGGGAGGGGGAATGTATAATCTGTGTCTGTGAAGGTTATTTCTTGTATAACTGTCTGTTTATCAGTTGGGCTTCGCCCCCTAAATTCTACGAGTTATTTCTATAACTGCTATATTTCCATATTATTGTTGTTACTTATTAAATATCTCCACTAGTTGTGTGTACTTTTAGGTAGGTTATTACTGAGCTCCTAAGTCAAAAGTGGGGCTGCACACCTCAACTTATCAGTCCCGCAAATGTTTTAATGTTCAATGTTTTAAACATTGTGAATTAGTAATCATTGTCTCATTTAAAATAAATGCTGTTTCATTTAACCCTCAGCATAAACTAACTGTCTCAATTAGTTTTAGCTTTGACTCAAAAAGTGGGGCTGCTAAGTTGAGGAAGGTTGCACTTATTTGGTTTTTCTTGCGAATGACGCACAACCGGACAAGGCGGACAAGGGAATGTTTTGACGAACCTGCTATTGCACAGCGTAGAATAAGCATAGAATCAAAGCAGCTTTGGATGTCGCAGCAATAACATACATTAAAATGATATTAGGGCACTTGTCCTGAGGGGGGCTCAAAATCAACTTGTTTTTTGAAAAGAAACTTTGCTGGGACATTGCAACTAAGCATAACACAGCGAGAGTCGTCGCAAAATTAAGGCTATTTTTATTAAAATTTGAGATGTTTTCAAAATTTGCAAGACAAGTCTTTATTGCTTGAAGCAGCTTTTGTTCGACTTTCTTGCAAATTCAGAGAAATCCCGAAAACGTTCCTTCATAAACGAAAAGTTTTTAAAATTTTGGTTCAAACCTATATTTTTGCCTATTTTATTTTATATGGCCTTTTTTCATATCTCTTGCCACTCTTGATTTTGGCAGGGGTTGCACCATGTCGACTGGAGGAACCTGGTTGGTCTCCACGTGTTTACCAGTGCAATAACATTGATATGTAGAAATAAAGAACACATACAGTAACAGAAACCCATCATTGATTCACTTTAATATTTTTGAAATAAATACCGGTAAAATACGCTTCATATGATTGTTTCTAATCAGACGAAATGTTTCCTGGCGAAGGAAGGAATTTTGGTGCAACTTCGGAAAACACTAAAAATTGCATCCGAAAAATTTAATACTTGGTGTCGTACGGTGCTTTATGGCTAAGCATCGATACGCCCGGGGTGATATTGGAGGTAGCCACCCTCACCGTTCACCCTCCATTGCCTAGGTGTACCTTGACAGATCAATTTTGGCTATTGTAGATCTGTCTTATTCAGAACAAAACAGCTATCTTTATTAACAAATCCAGCACCATAACAATGTTCACCAAAAATCACAAGGAAATTTCACAAAAATCTAACTAGACGGCTAACAAGCAGCAGCCGACGTTTTGTTGCATGGTAATAGCCAACGCCCCAACCGTAACATAATGCGTAAAGCTTGGCTACCGAGGCCTCCGACTAGGGTGCCCAAAATAGTCGACCCACCCAAATCCGACCATCCGACAACTCCGGACCAAAATTGAATTGTTTTTCTGGTAATCGTACTCCCTATGGACTTTGCGCAGCTACCCCATATTATGCATGTAACATGTCGTAACTTTAGGCTATCCAACCGTGTAGTAGAATCCCTGCCATGTCCTCTGGCTTCGCCACCGGTGGGTGATGTTTTTATTTTCACAAAACAGAACTACTATCAAGTTTTTGTAAAACGCCTGACAACCGCTAGGGCAAAACCGCTTAGCATGTTTCCTGGTCACTCAATCCCCTTCTGGTAGTTTGTCCGGCCGGACACTCCGGACCTAGGGAGTGATCAAGATCACCCAGAGATGGCGGTGGTCACATTTTTGGATGACCGCGATCACCCCGCGCCCGCACCCTTGATGACCGCGACCGCTCGCGATCACACTCACAGCCCGCATGATAATTGCAAGACTGCACTGACCACAGTTTGAAAGGTTAACCTTGAACGGACTCTATCGCCAAAATAAGCTAAGTGCTGATTCCTGAGGTACAGGCTCATTTAATAGTATAAACCTTAATGAAGTTAATCTATTTCCGTTTGAAATTGAAACTGCAAGTTAGAATGAAAAAGGTACAAGAGGTACATAAACAGAAAGGTGACAAAATCTACACTTTGTCTAAAATATCGATATATATATATATATATATATATATATATATATATATATATATATATATATATATATATATATATATATATATATATATATATATATGAGTCGATTTCTGAATAGTCTGACGATGCTCTAAGAGGGCCCATAACTGCCCAAAAATCGATTTCTGCTCTAACGTTTTGGGGTGAATGCCTATGGTCCAAGACACTCTTTGGCACTATCGCGAGATTTTCTGACCGTCCCGTTAGTGCAGGGTAGCGCTCCAAAGTTAGCTGCTGGAGAAGCCAAAACGGTATCATCACGACTTTCATTCAAAATGCCCGTACGAGCAGAGTCATTTGTCGGCGGTACAAGGAAGCCCATCTAATATGAGCATATGGAGGTAGCCTAAGCATACATAACGCGGTTTGCCTCTCCAGTGCTTATTGGTCCTGAAATGACAACCTATTCCTGATCATATCCGACCTCAGTGACACTCGACAATTAGCATATAAGGTGTATAAAATCTGCTGTAGTGGAGAAACGCACACCATTTTTTTCACAATTTGAAACAAATAAATCAGACGTATAAATCCACTGAATTTGGACTGATTCCATGAGGAACTCCGTTCTCTGTGGATTTTTGTTTATTTTTTGTTTGGAGTTGCGAGATTTCGACAAATTACAGTAATACCTCTGTAACAGCCAGGAGGCAGGAAAAATAGATACCGTTTTTTCGGCGTTTGTGGATCTATATAAGGGCTATTTGTCTGCCAAAGTTTGGTCAACTTGAGAAAGACCTCCATTTTTCTGTGAATTTTTGTTTATTTTTCGGTCGACATTGAACGACCTTAACAAAGCACAGTTATGCCTCTCTAAGCGTCAGGAAACATGAAAAACTTATGCCGTTTTCTCGCCGTTTGTAGGTCTATATAGGAACTATTTATGTGCCAGTCGGGAAACGCATTGACTGTTTCTTTTTGTTTTTACCTGGGAATACATCCAAGTAGATAATTGAACGCATATTTATATTAAACTACATGATTTGTACGAAAAAGCAGAAATGGTTGCGCTAAAGCTGTTTACAGTAAATGTAATTTTCGTTGTAATTAATACATCAATTCATCATGTCTTGGTCGTGGTCTTATCGTAGGGCGTGCTGTAGATTGAGGAACGGTCTTGCGTACTTT
>JASAND010023793.1:0-28195 GCA_030248195.1 Trissonchulus latispiculum
TGTAATGAAATCACTGTTTCTGCTACTGTAATTGTTGTTTTATTCAGTAAAAAGGCGTTTCGCGTTATTACAGCCTCAGCTAACAACTAGGAATAGGGTACTAATAACTAGTATAAGGCGGCCTTAATAAAGAATAATCTAGGCCCTACCCGGAAATCTGCCGGAAAAGGCCAATTTAGTGAGTTGTTAAGTGGTTTTGTCGAAGATCTCATGGCCAGTCCAGTAATCTATGCCAGGTAATTGTATAGAGGATCAAGCCTTATTTGCTACTGTCAATTGTAACCTGTACCTGCATTGTGTGTCTGTCAGAACTGCCAGAATTGCCTTAAAAATCACAATAATCTGGTTAATTATCAGGGCTTAATTAAGGTGTCTTAACTGTGTTCCTGCGGCCGTATTGAGGCCCTCGAACTACACTAATTAGTGAACTTAATAGGTATTAGAATTGTTTAAAATACGAGTAATTACTTAGTTTATCTCAACTCTTAGTGCAAGGATTCGAACCTTTGACCTTTTGCCCTTTTGTGCGTGTGTGGGACGGCCGTATTGAGGCCTCCCACACCTGCATAAACCCCTATTACGTCAGTCTTGTGTAAGGGCGGTCGTAATTGAGACCCCCTTTAATTCCCCTGGCCTTGTCCTTCTTTCGTCAGCGTTGCGCGACGGCCAAGTACGGCCTAGAATCCCCTTAAACAGTACAAGAAAACACACCTTATTTCACCTTATCACAACAATTACACAACAAACAAGAACATTTACACAATAACACAGTTTCTTCTTCTTTAACTCCTGAAATAACAAAAAGTACAAGCTAATTACACAGTTTTAAATCCTACGTTTTAGTTTTAATTTCATCATTTAGGGAGTTTTCTAACTCCTCCCTTTTTTTCTTCTCCTTTTACGGGTCAGCCTTTTATCTTTGACCGCCCGCCTGTTTGTCTGGAAAGCGTGGAAAGCTCCCAGACCTTACGTGAACGAATGCCATTCATGCATTCATTCACGTAAGTCGTGCAATAGTGACCTTATAAGGGTCACCGCTGACCTCCCACCCACAAAAGGCTGAATCCAGCCTTACACTACTCAGCACAAATATAGGTAGGTAATACAAATATATATATATACATACAGATATACAATTATACAATAGTAATAAGTACGTAGGTAACTTATAATTCTAGGTAATTCATAATACTAGGTAGGTTAACTGTTTTAGTTTTAACTTAGGTACTTAGTTTTATTACGTAATTTGTTTTTCATTTTCTCTTTCCTTGGGTCCTTGATGGACCAAACAGGTGAGGTCCCTTTGCTTTCTGCTAAGCAAAGGGAACCCTTTGTTTTGGCCGCTGGAGGACCAAGTTCTTAAGAAAGATTGGAGTTTCTGTTTACTCCAGATTTATGGGCCCCAGCAGAGACCCCTAAAACTTGATACTTAAAATCCGGCCTTTGGCCTCCTTTCTGTCTGAATTAGGGGTCATCTGTTCCCATAAATTTGGGGGTCCTCCAGCCGCCAGACGCGCCTGTGGGCTACCGTAGGTCACGACTCGGTAGCCCAATAACAAAGCGTGATCATTCAAGCCACCCAATCAGAAGCTAGGAAGCTTAAGGCCAGCCCCCCGACGGGGTCTCGACTGCAACTAGCAGTTTGCAGTCAGTGCTTGGCTGGCAGTCGGGGAGAGAGGTTGGTCTCTCTCCCCTAATAACTTAGCTTATTATTGTCTCCCCCTTATTGTCCGTATGTACCCGGGAGAGGTGTGTCTTGCGCCAATTATACGGAGGCCTGGACTATAGCACCTCTCCCCTTCCCCCCATTTCCCTTTAGGGTTTTTATTTCAGCAACTGCCAGCCAGGCACTCACGTTCTGGCCGCCCCCGTGAGCCCATATGTCTTCGGACGGCTCACGGGGAGCACTACTTCTGACCCGGGGACCCTTATGCCTGAAAGGCGGTCCCCGGGTCCCCTCACTTTCACCACTTACCCGGGGTCTTCGGACCCCGGAAGACCAATTTTATAGTAGTTTTCGGGCCCTGTGCCCATTATTTTTTCTGTGATTGTATTGTGAGGGTGTGGGCCTTTCGCCCCACCCTCTGGGGTATTGTTTGTGATTTCCTTTCCGTTTTTTAATACCTTTTCCTTGGTGATTTGCGAGCAGTCGAACCTCGCAAATCACCCTCATTAAAAGGCTTTTAAAATCGTCACTCTCGACATTTTATGCAGTTTTCCCTAAAAGGCCCTTTTGGCCCAATCCACAAATAAACTGTCGTGGGTTTATTTTTAGTCAAAACCCACTCTAAAAACACCATTTTTATCTCTTTCTAACCCTCCCAATTCTCACTCCAAAACTCTATTTTAACTCCCAAAAACGACGCAAATTGGGTAGTTAGTTCTAAGGGAGGACCCTCACCTACCCACCTTGAGGAAGGGGAGTTAGGCCACTCCCCGGGAGTAGGTTTTTCAGGTTAGGCCCCCCTCAATCCCCACAGCCGGCAACTAGAGTTGCCGGCCATATTTTTATCACAATTCAAAAGCCACTGTTGTAATCTTGTCTTGTCTGTCCTAATCATTGCCGGGTAAAAATATGAGGTTGTTTAAAACACTTTAAAAGCTGAAAATCCAACCTTTCAAACATTGTTTAACCTATTTACTATCAAGACGTTAACAGGGGAATGCCGGCTCCCCTTAACTTAAAGCTGTCCTTAGCTTGTTTTCTTGTAATAATTGCGTGAACAGCAATTATTGTTCCCCATTGGCTTTTACACACACACAAAAACAAATACAAATAAACGCACGGGTGATCACGTGGGAATGGCCATTTCTGGGCCATTCCCGAAATATAATGCACTCTCACGCAACCGTAGCTAGTTATATGAATTAGTTAGGCTATTATCTTGGGAATTAGCTCCAGGTTAGCATTGTTAGGATTGTAATTATGTTGTGACGTATGGATGCGGCTCCTCACGTAAATTCCTCCAGCTGAGGTTGTGAGAGAAGTCAAGTATGCGTGAGGTGTGAATGTTGCGTAACTGTGTTTGAATAATTGTGTGAGTGACTGTGACTGCGTGACTGAAACTGTATGCGTGAAATAGCGTAGTTACGAATTGTCTGTGTGTGTGTCTACTGTCTAAATGAGCGTGTAAAAGTTGTGCGCTAGTGTGTGTGAATCTGTATGAATGGAATTACGTCTGCGTCTGCCGTGTGTTAATAATCGTATGAATGGGACTGCTCATGTAAACCCCTCGTGGAGGTCTTGAGTGTAGTCCGTAGGGAAATAAGTAGTTAATTAAACAATAATACTAAGCAGTAGTTAGGCATAATAATTAGGGCATTATAAACAGTTAGGTAAGGTTAAAAATAACAGTTTAATTAGTTGTTAGTTGGTTTAGTGGTTATAGTTAGTGTTAGCAATTATAGTTAGCACCAATAATAGCGGTTAAGATTGTAGTGTTAGTTAGGTTTGTTAATAACTGCTAGTTGTCATTAGTATGTGAAATCCGGTTGTAGATTGACCCCCAGAAGCCTGCGTAAGTCACCCGGCTCAGGGTGCAGGTCCTCTGCAAGAACGGGGCAATTCACCTCTGTACAGTTAGATCTCTAGGCCCAGGTTAAGAGGGTTGGTAACCTCATTTGCATAATTGCGATAATATGTTCTAGGTACCCAATGGTAGGTTACCAACCCAGGTTAGGGTTATAATTGTCGTTGTTAAGTCTAGTTAGGCCTGTAGGGTACGAAATAGGCCTCAGTTAGTAACAGGTAGTCTATAGTCGGTAATAATCAGTAGTAATCGGTAATATGTAACAGTATCCTGTCTAGTGGCCAGATTTGGGCCTTAATTAAGTATTAGTCGTCAGTTATAACAAATAGGTTACTCCTCATCTATTGGGCAATACGTAATAATTAGATTAGGTCAGTTCAGCTGTAGTTTAGGTCTGTAATAAATGCTGAGTAGTGCCTACGTGACTCCATGCCCGTGAGAGGCTCGGCCAGAGCCTCATTTGCATATTTAGCCAGGTAGGCCGGAACGGCCCAAGCTTGGCCCTCTTCGCCCATGTTGACCATCTAAAACGTCAGTTCTCGTCTGTTTTCAATCTAAAAACACAAAATAACACATTACACGTTACCCAATACACAATTCGGGTCTTGAACCCGCACGTGAAAGCCAATCGGTCCGGACAATAGTTGCTGGGGTTCTAATCCCCACCACCTCTGTTTCTAATGGGTTTTAACCCATTTGATTCAGGTAGCCGATCGACGCTTGCTCATCGCTAACTGAGTCCTCTGTTGCTGCGAAGATCGATTCTGTTTGGTACTGATCCTGCTTGAGCCAGATCAGTGTGGAATTCACGTGGAGCGGTGTCCCGTCAGTCCAGTCAGTCAGTAGTCGTATCAGTTGTGTCGAGGATCCGGAAGTAGATCCAGTAACCGTCCAGCCCAGTCTAAGTTGCCCTCCAGTGAATCTGTTCAGTCCGGAACTATCAGTCTAAGGTACTGCCAGTGTTCGAGAATTGGGTGCAGATAATCAGCGCACCGTGCAGCAGCGTCCGTTGGTCAAGCCTGAGTCACTTGTTGGGAAAACCTCAGCGTTCTATACCCAAAAGCCTACTTTCTAGTTCTCTATCTAAAAACAATATGTTCAGTGAAAGTGGTACCGCGTACGTCCTGATCCTTACCACCGAAGCTTCCCTGTAGAACAATTACTGTTATAACCACTGTATTGTAACTTAATATTGAGATAATTATCTGAGAAAGCCAAACCGACCTTTCCGACAATAACCGACACCCTTCCCACCTGTAACTGTCATTATCCATTTCAGAGACCGGAACCCTTCTCAAAATTCAGTTATTCTGGGCAGTCAATTATACGGAGACGCCAGAGCAAAGCCAACCTCGCTCCCTCTCGATTCGGATTATAAACAGTTGTTAATTAGTATAACTCGTGTGTGTGTGGTCCCAAGAGTTCTGTAAGGGACAGAGTCACCGTAGAGGCTAGCACAGAGCCTAAGAGTTGAGTTGAGTCGAAGCACATAGGATACCGGTTAATTGTTAGGCCTTAGCAGCACTAGAGTGTGTTTTACCTGAAGCAAGTGTACTGTAACGACCCCGAAACCGGATAATCAGCCCTAACTGCGAAAGCACCAGTCAAACCCAAAACTAAAAGGCAATTCTGGCAGACAGTATCTTGTAATACTGTTGATTGTAAAACATAACTGCAGTGAATCATTGTCTGCTGGAATTCAGTAACTCTGTGTGTGTATTTTGTAATAATAAACAATTATCCTTTTAGCTGCTTCGGCTTTCACGTCTATTTCAGAGATCCCCAACTCTATCCGCATTGAGGTTAGAGTTGAACTGACAGTCGCCCATTGAGACTATAAATCCCGATTCCCCTTCCTAAAACGAACTCACCTCCTTTAGACCCCATTTCAGGTCAGCTATTGAGCCCTGGTTGTCAGCATACCACTACAGCCGGAGCATCAATCTAAGCGAAGATCCCTCTTTGCGTGCCGACCTTGACTCGTGTCTTGGATCCTGTTCAGATCTCGTCTAGTCTAGCCTAGTCTATTCTAGAAGCCCTAGCCAACTACAAACGACCCCGAACCAAGCAAAAGTTTATTGGAGACACGACCCCCTCCAATACAGAGAAATCCAGTCCAGATCTGACAGAGTCCTAATGCACCTATGTGTAGCTCCTAAGCAACACTGGTGCTCAAAACTCCGCAACCGCTTAGATTGCTGACAGGCAAAGACTGCGTGTAGGCTGTCAGTTCTGCTGCTTAAATATTGTATAAACCTAATTTACATAATTTGAGCACAAAAATCTTGCCTAAGCTGTGCTGAACTGCTGAAGATAGGACTTCTGAATAGAGAAATGACTCACAATGTACTAAACATAGGATCCGAATGAAGCATAAAGACTGCCAGTATGAGGTATATTGCCAATGCTCTTGCAAAGGGGTAAGCAAAAGGCTGTTAAATGGAGTCTGGGGACGCTGGGGCCGTCGGGGCCGCCGGGGCCGTGTAACAGGGCCGGGGCCGGGGCCGTGTAACGGGGCCGGGGCTTGGGGCCGGGCCCGGGCCGGGCCGGCCCCGGCCCCGGCCCGGCCCCGCACTTTGGGAAGGCCCCGGCCCGGCCCCGGCCCCGTAATTTCGCTAACGGCGCAACCCTAATTCTAAGTGAATCAAAGTGGCTCCTCTTTCAGCTGAGATGGGGTTTGATTTTCGGCATTTCGAATAGTTGACCAGAGGCCAATTTCATAAATCTTGAAACTTGCAACTTGTATATGCAAGTTGCAACTTGCATGTGCAGATTACAAGAAAAGTGTTTCATAAAATCTAAGTGGTTTTTGCGTACTTGCACTTGAACTGCAAGTTACAAGTTGTCCGCTAACACTTGCTCTCAGAATCTATTTCATAAAAATCGTCAATACATGCACTTGCAACTTGCACTTGCGGTGCAAGTGGTTGAGTCAATTTTCACTGAACACATGGAACAAAAATTGTTATAACTTATTTTAGTTCTTTTCCTTGGACTTGCGGTAATTAGCTAAGCAAGTTGCCAAACATGAGAACTTGTAAAAGCAAGGGCAAGTGCAAGTATCCAAGTAGCTGGCATTTAAAGAAACTAACCAAAAATGTTTAAAAATTCATACAAGATTCAAAAACGAAATAAATGTTTTGAACTTAATACAGAACTACGCTAACATCCCAAAGAGTCTTGTCATAAAATTTCGCCAAGAATTATAATTTGAATAATTTATAGCAACATTTTATCAATTTGTTCAGTGAAAATTCACTCAACTGCAAGTTCAAAGATTGAGCACTTTTATGAAACAGATTCTGACCGCAAGTGTTAGCGGACAACTTGCAACTTGCAGTTCAAGTGCAAGTACGCAAATACAACTTGAGGGTTTATGAAACACTACTTGTAACTTACGTATTCAAGTTGCAACTAACTTGCATATGCAAGTTGCCAGTTTCAAGTTTTCTCATTTTTCTCAAAAAACCTATCTTAAGGTACAATTTGAAAATAACAATTTATTCTAACAGGTCTTTCAGACTAAATACACAATTATTTCAACAGTTGCAGTTTCGAATCGACGATTAAGCTGTTTTTGGCATATTCCGGTTTTTTTTGTGACATCCTTCGGATTAAGAACCAATCTTCTCCCAGTTGACATCGGTTGGTACTAATCCGCTAGCGGGATTTCCAACCTTTTCGCTGGCCATCCCGCCTGCTATTCCACCTGCAATGCTGCCAGCTATTGCTCCGCCAATAAACCCTGGCAGATTGCCCGCGACCAGTCCAATTAATCCGTTACCGAGATTTCCCGTTAATCCGTTTGCAAGATTTCCGGTTAATCCGTTACCAAGGTTTTGCGTTAATCCGTTTCCAACATTTCCGGTTAGTCCGTTTGCAACATTTCCGGTTAATCCGTTTCCAACATTTCCGGTTAGTCCGTTTGCAATATTTCCGGTTATTCCGTTACCAAGATTTCCGGTTAATCCGTTTCCAACATTTCCGGTTAGTCCGTTACCAACATTTCCGGTTAATCCGTTTCCAACATTTCCGGTTAATCCGTTTGCAACATTTCCGGTTAATCCGTTTGCAACATTTCCGGTTAATCCGTTTCCAACATTTCTGGTTAATCCGTTTCCGAGATTTCCGGTTAATCCAACCCCCAGATTTGCGGTTAACCCGCCAGCAACATTTGTAGCTAAGCTAACCAGTGTCTGCAAGGGCATGCCAGCAATTGAATTACCAGCTATTTTACCTGCAGTGTTCAGATTAACATTACCTAGGGTGTTTCCAGTTACCCCATTGACCATATTTCCTGCAATTTTGCCCACAAAATTACCACCAGTTAATCCGTTTGTATCGATTGCAGGAGCAAGACCCGCAACAACGCTTCCTGCAATTGCCCCTGCAATACTACTTGCAATTAGATCAGCAATTGTTCTGGGCAAACCAACCCCGCCCAAGTTTCCAGCTAAATTACTCCCAGCGCTAACTGGCAACCCGTTCACCAACCCCCCAATAAAAATTGAACCTGGTACTTGACCAGATAATCCTCCGGCTAGGTTTGCACTAAGACCACTAGCAACGTTGCCACCGTTTGCAGGCAATCCGTTTACCAGATTTCCGGGTTGTCCGGTTAATTGACCGGCAATATTTGTTGCCATTCCACCAACAAAATCTCCGGTTGGGACTTTATCGGCTACTACTCCCGATACGGCACTGTTAATTGCGACGCCATTTTCGGCAAGGTTTGCGGCATCTCCGGTTAATTTATTGACAGCATTTCCTGCTATTGCCTGTTCAGGTATACTGTCGCCAAGAATTTCAGGTGCTAATTCGTTGCCATCTGCTATAGAACTGACGAAACCGCCATTGGGATTCAGTGGTTGTCCGTTTGTACCATCTAAACTTAGAAAAAGGTTTACCAACACTGTATTACCTTGCTAGGAAAGCTGATTAAAAGATATTTTCTTTTCCCTCCTCCTACACAAATAGACCCCAATTCCAAAGCGGTTCTTTTGCCAAAAATCCGTTTTCGCCCTTTTATATATCAGGGACCAGTATTCGTTTCGACATCACGAATTCTCCCCTTTTCCAGTGTGTGTTCAACGCTTTTGTGCGTATGTGGGTTATAGTCGAAGCGTCTGTGGCTCAGTCGGTAGAGCGTTTGCGCATTAAGCCAAGAGTACATAATATAAGAGTGTGCCACTAGGCACACTCTGTTATCAAAGCAAAAACTATGCTCTGCTCGCTAACGGCCCACCCTCCCCCCGCAAATTAGACCCATCACTTCAAAGAATTTTAAGCGCTATGTTTGTGTTCTAAAGCTCGAAGCAGGCACAAAATTCGCGCACGCACTGCTTGTGTTTTCGAGCTTAAGCACATTAACATAGAGCGAGTGAGCGTACCCCCGTTTCGACTAGGTACTGATTTGCGGGGGGGGGGGTCACTAGGGTCTGATTTGTGGGGGGGGGTGGGCTGTTAGCGTGCAGAGCATAGTTTTTGCTCTGATAACATAGAGCTTGCATAGTGGCATACTCTTATTATTATGTACTCTTGATTAAGCAGGAGACCCTGGGTTTGAGTCCAGCCAGAAGCCCGAACTTTTCGGTTGCTTTGTGGTGCGTGTGTGCCTATTTCATTCCCCAATACTTCAAAATTTCGACACCTTCTTGTACCTATTTGTAATTTTGTCAGCATTAAAATCCGTCCATAATGTTACAAGTATATATCAGCAATTCACTTGAACTCCGTTGAAATTGGTAGAGGAATCTAGTCTCGCTGTCCGGGGTATGGCGCAAGCGGTAGAGCCTTAATCCAAAGCTCGGCGGTTCGATACCTGCCCTGGTCACTTTTCTTCACATTTTTCAAATCCTAATTTCAACCTTTCACAATAATATTAGTAAAAAATATTAGGTCCAGTAAAAATGTACAGACCAACCATTTTAGGAAGGTGTTGTCTTACATTTAGCTGGAGTAGTTACAAGTATCAGGAGAAAAAACAAAAGATGAATCGTGGAATGCATCTCCTGTTTGATCGCTTAGGTGGTATCAATTAAATATCGATTATTTATCGATTAGATATCTGCCTGAAACAGGAACTATCAACTCCATAATTAGCAGTCCTGCTTGTTATATGGTTATGCATCACTTGAATCTTTGAATTGAAATCTTGAACTTTTAGATTATTTTTGACTCTTTTCTACAATCTAATTTAAAAACAGTTTTAGAATCTAGTGGACATTTCGATAATTTGCAAACTCTAATGTTCCAGGAGCTACTGGAAAATTTAAATTATTTTATTTTGGGACAAGCTGGAATACTGGAAGAATCCGACGTAGTAGTTTCCTATTTATCTCTGCAACACACCTTTAGCGATATTTAGTTATTTAATTAGAATAGAATACAAATGTGCAATTAGCTGAAAGATTTAAAGATGACAGAACAAGTTAATTTGATCCGTCTACCTTCATCAGTCAGAATCCCATCAGTGAGAATTTCGTTTGTCAGAATTTCCTGTGCCCGGAAGACAATTAAAAAGTTCTGACAAATGAAATTCTGGCATTCGAAAGTTTAATATATTATTTCAAAACCTCAAATTCTGACTAATGTAATTTCAAAACCTAAAAATCTGGCTAATGAAATTCTGACTTGAAAGTTTGAAAAGTTTCTGACTAATGAACACCTGGCTTGAAATTCCAAGGGCCTTTTCAAGAACGGGTAGAATAGAGTTAAAATTAACTCGATCCTTTTCAAGAAAGTGTTAAAAGAGTTAATTTTAACTCTGAAAGTTAGAGAGAGTTAAAAATTTTAACTCCGCTTGGCTTCATCAAAAGAGTTAAAATTAACTAGCTTTAATTCTGCCCTTTTCAAGAATCGCGTGCGTTAAACACCTGTGGAGTTAAATTTAACTCTACCCTTTTCACGAAAGGGTTAAATTTAACTCTGCTTAATTCTTTAAGAGCATTTTCTATTCCATTTAAGCCCAGGCAAAACACGCAGGTTAAGCAGAGTTAAACGTAACTCTATTCATGAAACCATGGGGTTAATCATTTTTAACTCCTTTTAACTATACAGCCTTTAACCCTACAGGGTTAAAGAGAGTTAAAAGACGTAGAGTTAAAATTAACTCTGTGCTTTCATGAAAAGAGTTAATTTTAACTCTATTCTGCCCTACCCTTTCTTGAAAAGGCCCCAAGACACATCCGTTTCAAGTATTAGCATGTGGAATTTAATGGGTGCACAATTTCAGGAAGAGGGTTGGATCTAGCAACTGAAACAGAGAGTGTGACGCTTGCCACATCATTATGTACTCTTGGTAGCACAGAGAGCATATGAACCTGTGGACAAGAATTAGTGGAATTAAATCAGACAGTCTGAAGAATTCGGTAACAGATGCAGACATTTAAGTCAATGCCCCGGCTGAAAGCAAAATTCCACCACTTCTATCATCGGCGGATTTCGCGATTTCAGAAAAGATAAAGGGGCTTATCAAGAAAGGGTTGAGTAGAGTAGAGTAGAGGAGAGTTAAAATTAATCATTTTACTCGTTTTAACACCACTCAAGCTGGACATTCCAACTCTTTCATGAAAATGATTGAGTTAATTTTGACTCTACTCTGCCCTTTCTTGAAACGGCCATAAGAAACATAAATTCAATAAATTGACCAGAGAAGTGTGACTTTATACTACCAAAAATGTTTGGTACGGTATTTTCAGTTATCAGAGTACTAGAGTTATTAAGATAAGAAATCGGCAGCCGGGCCTGTCCTAAATTATCAGCCTTGAGTGTTGAGCCATGAGTCCGCTAGCAGGCCCGATCCAAAGCCCGAGCAAGATACTAGGTCCAGCCCAAAGCCCGAGCTTGTTACTAGGCCCGTACCACTGGTGCTACTAACACTGGTTTGCACCAAATGTTATTAGCGAATGATTAGCGAATTTCGTGCTAAATAGTTGCTTAGCAGGTGCTTAATCCCAAACTCCTTTGCACCAAATCTGATTAAGTTAATCAACTGCTAAGCAGATGCTAATCAAGTGCTCAAGAAGTAAATATTTAATCCTATTCTGGAGGAGGATTAACTGTGAAATTCCTGCTAATTTTTCAAAATATTACTAGCCCCAGTCAACCGTAATGGCGAAAATGTTTGCTGGATAGCTAGAGATTTCCCATGTTGCTGCTAATAGCAAGGAATCAAATTAAAAGGTTCGCTAAACAATTTGCAAAGTTTAGCGAGACGAAACACGAAAGCATTTTAAGATTCTTAAAAATTTGGAAATATTCGACACGTTTAGTTTCATGTAATACAGTTAACACAACAACAGTACTCATCCCAGATCATGTATAATTCAACCGATTCAATTCAAACATGGATTTCTTGCATCAAATTTAAAGACTGCTGATGTAGGTATTTCCTGAGAAAAAGTTAAGCAAGTGATTAGCAGATGCGACCAGGGTTTTTTTGGTTTTCGGATTTGCGTCAACCTTGCGTCCCGCTAAGTTTAAGTTGCGTCCGGTTAAGAAATTTTGCGTCCAGGTAGAATTTTTGTTTTATCGTGTTTTCTGTGCAAAAAATTGTTGTATTTTTAAAAATTTTGATAATTCCTAAAGTGTAACACTATTTACACATTTAGAAAGTTGATGCTGCTTAAAATGTACGATTACAAGGGTGCCTATAAAATAGAGATGCGGCCAATGTATACGGCGGGGGATCTGGGGGGCAGAGCCCCCCAGAAGTTGAAGAATTTTTTGCAATTCCAGAATAATCCGTAATGGAAATGTTTAAAAAGATTTTATTTGGCACCTGTGTCTTGTTGCATCTAACGCAAAACCTTGAGTAATTTTCAATATTATTGACACACATTCGATATTTCAATGTTATAATATACTTAAACTAATTAAAGTATTTAAAATTAATGAAATGTTTAGGAATAGCATTGAGAAAAAGGTAGTAAATAAAAACCATACAATCAGTCTCGAAAACTCTGAGAACTACTGACCCCTGAAAACAGCATTGCAAATGGGCACCGGGGGGTCTGCCCAGAAGTTGGAGATTTTTTGCAAATACGGATTAAATCCGTAATGGAAATGTTTAAAAAGATTAGTTTAGCTTCTGTAGCATTTAACGCATTTCGTGAGTAATTCTCGATTTTATTGGCATACATTATTCCGATGTTCAATGTTATAGATAAACTAACTACGGTTTAAAAATTAATGAAATAGTTATTAAATTAATTCACTAAGAAGAAAGGTAGTAAATTCATATAAATTCCATTTCAAAACATGAGAATTACTGCTTCTTGAAATGATTCCCCATTTTACTATTAACGCTAGTTAGTAGTTACAATAAATTTGTAAAATCGGGTATAGGCCTTTTGTTTTGAAAATTTTACAAAATGGTAGCCTTGCATTATATAATTCAAATTGAAATTTGTGTTTTTTTTTGCGAAAAACTTTTTTAGAAGAATCAAAAAATTTGGATTTTGCTCCTGCTACAGTTAAAAATTTTTATTTTCGGGGTTTTACTTTACTACAATCTTGATCCTGTTGACGTGTTGAATAGAACAATATAAATTTCACGATTATCATCAAATAAGATCTATATTTTTTGAAGTGAAATTTATAGTTCGAAAAGATCTATTGATCAGGTGACAACAACTTAACAAATAACTTGATACATTGAGGCATGACCTTGCACCTTGGCATTCCATGACAAAGTGGGAAACACCGGGGTCTGGGGGCAGAGCCCCCAGGACCGAAGAAATTTTTGGAAAAAACGGAAAAATTGGTACTGGAAACATTTAAAGTTTTTACTCTTACAAAAGTGAATTTTCTCCCGAAATAATGTTGCGTCTAGCTTGCGTCCCGTTAAAATTTCATTGCGTCCCGTTAAAATTTCATTGCGTCCGGATAAGAAACTTTGCGTCCAGACGCACATCTGGACGCAAAAAAACCCTGGATGCGACAGTTCTTGCATTCCATGATAATGGCATAAAATTCCCGTAGCTGGTTCAAATACAAAAATCCAGCATTTTCATTGGTCATTTCTTGGAAATGCTAACCATTTGCTAAGCAACTGCTAAACTGATGATCTGTTAATCAATTTCTAATCAGATGTGGTGCAAAGGAGTTGTTGCTAAGCAAATGCTCAAGATTAGCACTTGTTTAGCTGATCATTTGGTCTGTGGATTAGCAAATGCTTAGCAAATAGTTAATCACATTTGGTGCAAACGGCCGTAAGAGTTTATAATACCAAGAGTGAGAAGCTTGGCCCTTCCTAATGGAAATGGCCTGCGAGATGCTCGGCACATTAAGGCCGAAATCTCGGGGGGGTACCACTTACCATTGTTCAGCATGTGTTTATATGCGTTTGAACTAAAACGCATCTGATTGGCTAATTGCCTACCTTATGTCAAATTTACGTGTATAAGCGGACCCCCCCCCCCCCGAGATCTCGGGGGGGGGGGTCTCGCTTAGCGTTGTTCAGCGTGTGTTTATATGCAGTCGAACTGAAACGCCTCAGCTCCCGCAATCCTGATCAGTGCTTTTCAGCTCGACTGCATATAAACACACGCTTAACAACGCTAAGCGGGACTCCCCCCCCCCCCCCGAGATGTCGGGGGGGGGGGGTCCGCTTATACACGTAAATTTGACATAAGGTAGGCGATTAGCCAATCAGATGCGTTTTAGTTCAAACGCATATAAACGCATGCTGAACAATGGTAAGTGGTACCCCCCCGAGATTTCGGCTTTAATGTGCCGAGCATCTCGCAGGCCATTTCCATTAGGAAGGGCCAAGCTTCTCACTCTTGGTATTATAAACTCTTGGTGCTACTTATCGACCACTAGAACAAATTTACCCCGACGGATGAGCTCGAAATTCGAAATTCAAGGACCAGGAACCGGAGCAACCCAATGGATTAATGATTGTACATACGTAATGCCGATAAGCTTGGTTGATATTGGAGCCAGCTGTTGATTCATTGGTTTATTAACGGAACCTTTTCAAAATGGATATGAAATGGTCAAAGCCGAAACATTAAACTACAGGATGGATAACTTTCCGGGCTGAGCAATATAGCAACTGCAGTAAACTATGTAAATAAAATTATATACAGATTATCAGTTATTACTGCAGTAAAGTTTCTATCTCTCAAAAAACCGTTGAGGTCGAAAAACATCTGGATTTGTCATAACTTACTGCAATCATATCCTGTCTGCTAAAGTCGTAAAAGAACCGATTATTTAGTGTAACCTTTTGTTTCGAGGTTGAACTTTTACGACTTATAAATAACCATGTGTGTTGTTTTGCAGCTGTCCTGCTATTTGGTTAATTCATTAAAATTTATTTTAACTCTAGCAGTCACTTGCCTTGCCAATATAAAATGTTCCAGTGTTAGCATTTTCTGAAAAACTGATAAATTAATATTTAGTAAAGATTTCGAATTTATTCAGCGAAAAAGGCATAAAATTAAACCATTTCTCAATGGGTGCCAAAAACAAACAATGCAAATGTGTAAATGAAAATAAAATTTCAAAAAGCGCAAATAATCAAAAGAAGTAGGAAAGTTAAAAGTTAAATCGAAAACTTCACAATTACTACCAAAGTCTCAATAAAAGCAGTTCATCTGGGGCCCGGTAACGGACATAAAAGGACCAGCTTGAGGTGGACACATCATGGGAGGGGCCATCCCCATAGCATACGGGGTGGGATAGGCCGTTGGATAGGGGGTTGGACAAACCGGCTGTCCCACTGCAGGAAATGCTGGTTGGGGATAATGTACCGGGACAGTGGGTGGATTATAGGGGTTGTAGGTCGGATATTGGGGGGCGGGAGGCCCTTTGGGGGTTTCCGTCTTTTGTTGCTCCTGCTGGCAGTTGATGTGAAGATTGATACTGTTGTGAATTCCACCACCGGAATTCGGGTTTCCGGAATTGGCTTGAGCGACTTCGCCCTGGTTTTCGGATGGGACGGAAACGGTGTTCGATTGATTATCCGAATTTTGCGGCTTGGATACTTCCGGAGTTGGCTGCTGATTGGCTGGTTGATCCGGATTTGAAGAACCTGATGAAGTGGTGGGATTGGCTTGTTGGATCGGACTGGGAGTTGGATTGGCCGGTTGAGTTTGGATGCTGGAAACAGCTGGTGCAGCTTGCTGCTGCCGTTGTTGTTGCGGTTGTTGTTGCAATTGCTGATTTTCCACAGCACCAGGGCGTGGCTGAGGGGCGGTGTTGCCAGCAACCTGGTTGTAGCTTGGGGGAGCTGCAATAAAAAAATAAAATGCGAAATGGAAATGTATAGGTTAATCCTGAGTTGATGAAAACGTGTTCAACTTTTAACAGTTTTGTAATAATTCGATTGAATTTAGTCAGCAAACCCATCTTTTGGTAAAAAATAAAATTAACGCTGCTGAAATTTCATTAAATTGCATAAACTGCGCGCTAAAAAACTAAAAATTAAAATATATATTTAAAATATAATTACCCTCAGTGGGTACCACGGTCGGTTCCGGTTCCGATGTCTGGTTCACCTTTTCGTACTTTACCGCGGCCGAGTTGGCAACCGCTCTCGAAACGGGAACCGTTCCAATTACCAGCGGAATCTCGCAGACGAATCGACGATGAAGGTTTGTCAGGGTCGGCGTCAGCAGAACCTGGATGTAGTACTCCACCGAGAGGACGCCAGAGTTGGTCACACTCGGAATCGTGTCCAGGGGGACTTCGAGGGTCGGAAATCCGACTTCCCGGGTGGTATTTCGGGGAACGCGTTCCGGATTTATGCTGACAGCGATCTGCTTTTTGACCGATTTTCGACTTGACTTTGGGCCGTTTGTTGCGCAGAAGGTGCATCTTTGCATCAGCTTGGCCACCAGTTGACTGTAGCTTACAGAGCTGGTATTTTGGATGTTCACGGTGAATGCTACGCGCTCTCCCGGTACAAAACCGCGTCGGGAAAGTCGTAGAAGCATGCTGAAATAAATGACAACGACAGAAAATACAATAAATTATGTGAAGTGTACAGTAACAAAATAAAATACAAGTGTTCATACACAGTGAACTCTATGACTGAAACTATTCATACTGGAGATGCTAATAAGGGACAAGCGAATGAAGATCACTATAGAGATGCTAATTGATTGTGATGTTTTGACTTTAATGAAGTGGTTTGCATAGGAGGCTGGTAGCCTCTCAGGGTGTCCGTTCAAAACGTCTAAGGGCCTTTTCGCGAATGGGTAGAGTAGAGTAGAGTTAAAATTAACTCTTTTAACTCTTTTCATAAACAGGCAGGATTAAATTTAACTCTGCCTGTTTTTAACTCTTTTAACTCTGCAGGGTTAAACATCAAAGAGTTTATCAAACTTTAACATCAAAGAGTTAAAAGAGTTAAAACGGGCAGAGCTAAAATTAACTCTCTGTATACGTGAAAAGAGTTAAAATTATCTAATTTTTGCCTACGCAATGTCTAACTTTTCACCATTTGAGAATTTTAAAAAACTTCTTTACGGTTGGAAAATTTTAAATACAATAAAACAGCAAAAGAAGATATTTACTCATTTCATTAATAGACATTTATTACATCTTCAGTGCAGCGTCATCCTGTACTAGGTCGATCCGGACGAATCCCTGTGTGTAAATTGCAGTTTTTAATCGATTTCCCTGAAACTTAGCTTGGATCCATTTCAATAAATTATTGACCAATCCGCAGCAAAGTTTTAAAGTTTAAGCTTTTAAGGGGTTAACGACATGGGTAAAATTCCAATTCAAGGGGTACAAACCAAAGATTTACGATTTTCATGAAAAGTTGTATATTTTCAGAGTTCGCTGAAAAGTAATCTGAAAACAGTGTTTCGATCTAGGTTTTCGTGGTTTCTTTTGCCAGCATGCAATTTAGCCTACAAAAAAGTGCTAATAATGAGTAGTTGATCCGAAAAACAGGTATATACCATGTTCGTTTAATGAGACCACGACAGAGCCCAAAAACCTCTGTACATATTTTGTACATTTTACTTATGGTTTTCCTAGCTTGAACAATTTTGGTCAATTTCGACTAAACTTTAATCCTAAAACAGATAGGCTTAGATCCACTTTTTCAGAAAAAACCTGAGCTTTCGGTTAGTTGTATGTAGTGTCCCGTTGATTCGGCTTTCATGTTGTCAGCTCTCATACATACTTCAAATCTGCATTGTAGGTGGTGTTGTTAAATAACAAACAAAAAATAATTATAATTATAATTAATTATTTTAATTTAATTAATTTTATTTAATTGTAATTTCTAAAAATGCAGCATGTTTAAAACATATTGTTCGATCTATTTTTATTTTATTAAGTAGCCTATTTCGTTACTTTAGCGCAAATAATTCAGCAGAATGTTGGCAAATGCTTAAGTAATTTTGAAGCATTATGAACCATCCAATGAAATTATGTGTTCCACTGTTATTGGCTGGATTATCTTGCCATTTTTAAAGCTTTATTACGCGCGCAAAATGTGGCAATAACAATGTAAAGGATAGAAGATTTTAACTCGTTTAACCCGCGTGCTGAGACGCGGGTTAAAATTCAATGTAAAATGTCGTGAGCGAGTTAAAAAAGTTAAATTTAACCCATTCATGAAAAGGCTAGAGTTAAATTTAACTCTGCAGGATTTTAACTCTACGTGTCATTCACGAAAGGAGTAGAGTTAAAAGAGTTAATTTTTAACTCTTTTCGCGAATGAGCGTAGAGTTAAAAATTTTAACTCTGCTTAACTCGGCGAGTTAATTTTAACTCGTTTAACCCATTCGCGAAAAGGATCGAGTTAAATTTAACTCGTTTAACCCATTCGCGAAAAGGCCCTAAGTCACAACGTCTAACGTTCATAACGTCTACCGACGAAACGTCTACTCACAAAACGTCTGATTTTTCTAAAATTGTGTCACACGTTCAAAACGTCTAAAATCATTTTTAAAGAAAACAAATCAGGTTTAATGTTATTTTGAAGTAAATTTATTTAAAAATCACATTAAATTAAGCTCTACGTCTAGTTTATTGTTTCATTTTAAATTGCGTTTAGTTTTTAAATATTTCTGAAAAGCCAAGGTGTGCAAATGACTTGAAACATTGAAAAAATTTACAATTTACAATTTAAATTACACTTTTCAATTCTAGAAATTTTAGAACTTATGCTTAAAATTGATAAGTAAACAGCAATCAGTGAAATCTGTTGCACCATCTCTACTGCTTACACTCAGTAGTCAGTATTCAGTAAATAATCAGTGAATAGTCAATGACTAGTCGAATAGTGAAGCTAGTGCAGAAAATAAGAAGTATATTTGGGACAATACAAGAACTTCAAATTCAAGATTTGGCAAGACCCTGCCTGCCACCCATACCCAAAGCGGCCTTTAGGAAAACTGACCCAGACCCGTACAAAATGACTTAGAATAATCACCAAAAGTTGGGAAAGTTTAGACGTTTTGAACGTACGACACAATTTTAGAAAAATTAGACGTTTCGTCAGTAGACGTTTTTCGTCGGTAGACGTTGTGAAAGTTAGACGTTTTCACTTTGATAGAGAACCGCCTCTCAGTTATTAGTTGCTGCGCCAAACTCTGCATACCCCTCTCAACTCTAATGACTTGCAACCAATTATTAGGCATGGAATCACTGAGTTTGGGCTGTTAAATCCTACAGCATGGCTTAACAACAGATAACAGAGAGCCTGCCTGTTGTCACACTCTTATCATTATGTACTCTGGATAACAGTTTAGAAGAACTTTAGAATTTTACTTAATTTTTGAGATTATCGAAAATCCAAAGAAATTTTCTGGTAAACTAAATTCTGAAAAACGCACCAAACTTTTCCGGGCGACAGCGGTGAACAGGGTCCCAGCTTTCGTTCCACGTGATTTTCCAGAGGCTGGCTAATTCCGGATTCCAGATTCAAATCCCGAAATCCGATGACCCGAAAATCCTTTTCCGCTCGCAGGGTCACCTCACCGCTCTGGTTTGTGACGGTTCCACGAATATAGTATTTCACATCGCCGTGAGCAATGCTCAGCGAGCCCAGCGCGGTTCGGGGAATTTCGACGGAAAACGGATAGACCTGGCGACCTGAAATATGCAAATTAGTTTATGTATTTGAATTAGCCTTCATTTACATAGTTGCAGAGGAATGTCGGATCCATCCAATATTTTTTGAATATTTTTGATAGTCAGTTAAAATAATTTCCGAAAATATTTAAAAAAGCATAAAATTTTCAATTCAATGCTTAGCCAGATTTTGATTCAGATTCAAATTGCCACCAGTCTGCCAGTTCAACTTGTCCTCTTATTCATTGCGTATATCCCTAATCTTGACACTCTAGTTTTCATTTTTTCCGTTTTCAAGCGAACCAAAACAACCAACCTTTCGGCAAAGTGATGAACTTTTCAGAACCCTTTGCCTCCAAAATGACCACATCCTTTTGCATCAAACTTTCCTCCCCCAGAAATTCGCCTTTAGCTCCGGACCCCAGCATCCCCTGCACTCCCTGAAGACGCCAACTCGACCGGGCCCGACCGTGAAATTGCAACTGAATCGACCGAAGAATCAGCGATTCACCCAATTCCAGAATTGCCTGACCGCAGAGCAACTTGCCGGCCTGAACCAACCCATCGGCGCTCAGGCAAATTTCGAATTTCTGACTGGAAAACATGGCCCTGCTTAAGGATAAAATCGAAAACAAATATTGGGAATGCCTGTAACAGATTTTCAATGTAAGCGATAAAAATGTGAAGAATAATACAATAAAAGATACAATAAAAAGAAAAGTCTTCTAGAAAAAACTAAAAATACGAAAGTTACTCAGTTCCCGTACTACTGAATATAAAATAGGGACGAAAAAACTGGCTTTTTTTCGATTTCGACATTAATTTTTATCAATTTTAATTGAGGGATACCATTTCGTGGTCGGACGCAAGGTACCACTGAAATAGAAAAAATTAGAAAACCTAAGGAATTACATTCATGTGTGAGTCCTGTTTTGCATTTTTCACTACGATTTCCCATAAATGAGGAGAATTTTCTAGAAACCGCGAACTTTTCGGTCCAGCAAATAAGAAACTCCATCAGGTTCTTTACAACAGAACAGTTTACAAGGCAACTTAAGCAAATTAAGCAACAAAAACTTTCAAGATTAAAATATCAAAACTAGAAATATCAATCTTCAGAAAACAAATCGCAAAACCTTCTTCATTCAAGAAGCTTCGAAACTGATCGAACTGTTCATTTCAAGTGCTGAGATCGCGGCCGGAAAAAGCTAATTTGCATATTACAAGTTTGCAAGCGCTAGCTTGGGGCACAGTAGAAATATTTGCTTTTTAGACGTATTGCGAGATTCTCGACGAAATAGGGGCATCCTGGCCAGGTAATGAATGCTAAGATTTTACAATTACTATAATATTGACATTAATAATAATTAGGTTTAAATTCTAACTTTGTTTTAATTTCAGCATTCGTGTCAGAGGTAATCGAAACTAATGTAAGGATTTGATAGCATTTTCAAAATGGTGCCATTAATTAGTGCATTAAGATAGAACTAATGAATAAATAATTAACTAAACAAGCTACCAGGTATCTATATCTACATAGCTGTGTTTTTAGATGGAAAATGCCCTCAAGAAATTCCAGATCGATTATTCAAATCAGGATCGTGTCTATTATGCCGGAAAATATATTCGTGGAAAAGTTCTGCTGGAGCTCAGCGAACCGATACAACTGCGAAGTGTGATACTAACGATCAGCGGTCGGGCTCGGACCCATTGGACGAAGAAAAAACGAAAATCCCTCTCACCCGGCGCACCCCCGGTTTTGAATCTCTATCATGGCGAAACGAAGTGAGACAAACTTTTAGCTGAATTTGAAAGTTGCTAGTTCATCAATTATTTCGTAGTTTTTCTTATCAGAGAAAGATGAATTTTGCTTGAAGATATTAAATTATTCGATTAATGGGTTGAGATATATATATATACATATGTAGTCATCAAATTTTCATTGCAGATTTTGTATGCTTGAATGTGTTTTAATAGTATCTAAATAGATTATAATTTTTTATAATTTTAAATAGTATTCAACTAGATTACAATTTTTTATAATTCAATAATTATCATAAATGTGCTAAATACTACTAAATTTATAATTATTCCCATTATTTCACAGTTATCTAAATTTTTGTTTTGCTTTGCAAATTTCTAAAATTCATTTCAGATACGTGGACCACCAAACCGTTTTATGGGGCGACCAAGCCGGTTATTTCGATCCACAGCAACCCAGCTTCATGCCCGCAGGAAAATACGAATTTCCATTCGAACTGGAGCTGCCCCACGATTGCCCCACTTCATTTGAAGGGGGCAGTTTTGGATCGATTCGATATTTTTGTCGGGCCACTCTGGATAACCCCTGGTACCAGGATACCCATTTCAAGTTACCCTTTACCCTGATCGGTATGTCAGACTTGAACACGGATGCGCATAACAGTGAACCAATCACGACCGAGTATGCCAAAGTGCTCTATTTCAATTGGCTGGCCGGCTACGTGTGGTATGTATTTAATTTAATGTTAAATTAATTAAATTGTTAAATTTAATTTAATTGATGTGCTGAAACCTGCTGAATGATTAGAGCTTGAGTATACGACTGTCTAAAATGAGTCCCATTCTGGCTCTTCTTCGGTTTTTCTGGTTACCGTGAAGAAATAGGTTCATTCGTTTTGTTTTTCTGTCTGCCATATGATTTGACTTAGTCTTGCTGTTGGAAATTCAGTCATTCTAAAGATAAGCAGGGTTGGTTCCAAGAAGAACAGATTATCGAATAAAACTAAATTCCCCAAGTATTGTGATAAAAATCACTACAGGAATCCACTGAGCTTGCTAATGTTTTTCAGAATTATATTAATTAATGTCTGTTTTTATTCTAATTAACATATATATATATATATATATATATATATATATATATATATATATATATATATATATATATATATATATATATATATATATATAAACATCTAAATTTTGTTTCCAGGTCTCGAGTAACCATCCCTTACAATGGCTTTGTGGCCGGAAGTGTGCTAAATCTTTGCGTTGGCGTGGGCAACTGGAGCAGTCGAAAGATCAAGGCCGTAACCCTGAACCTGAACCAGAACACGACCTATCGGGCATTTCGGGGCGACCGGTGGCATGCCAGGAGATCGGTCCGGATTGCGGCCGAATCCGTGATTACGGATCCAATTCCCCAGCACAGCTTCAAGGATGTCGTGTTTTCGAATTTTCGGTTTCCGGCAATTGCCCCCTCGATTTCTTCGTGTAATATCATCAATGTGTCCTACACTCTGGATGTCCGGGTGAAACCGTCGGGCCCATTTCCACAACTTGATTTGAGTTTGCCGATTGTTGTGGGAACGGTGCCGCTGAAGCAGACTTTTGAGGTAGATATGGTGAATATTTTTATTTATATAAATTCATAGGTTTCGCCCCTATCTAGAATGCTTTCCATAAAATGTTGCCTAAAGCCAGTTTTTGTTTTCAACAGTAGTTTTGTGAAAGATTGAAACAGTACCAGGCGAAGTAAAGAAAGTACCCAAAACCGGAATCAGCCAGTCCGAGTTTTTTACAGCCACCTCACCCCAGTCGGTGCTCCGGTTAGGGGTAGTGCCAGCTCAGAACGTATTCATTTTTAAGGGAAGGGGGATGCTGACACTGAATAATTGCCATAAAAATTACTCGAAATGTTCTACAAGGATATCAGAATGTGTATTAGATCCACCATAATGGAGGTGCTATGGTAGCTCCACCTGACAGGCGGCGAGTCCTTGGACCGTCTCAGTATATTGGCCAAGGGGGGATTTGAAATAGGGTGCTAGAGCGTATTTTTTGCAAGCTGACTTGACATGATGCTGGACTTATAGCGCAAGAAACCACTGCGCTGTCAGAGGCTCCAATCTGAGTTCATTTAGGTTTCAGTTATTTTTCATTTTAGAAACCAATCATCGGAGTAGCCGGGCCGGCAGGTTCTGTGCCAATGGGCATGTCCGGTCCTCCTATGATGGGCGGATACCCCATGCCCATGTACGCTCCGGGCATGCCACCTATGGGAGGAATGCCTATGGGTGGTATGATGCCCCCGATGTACGCTCCTGCTCCTCCCATGCCTATGATGCCCCAAGGACCAGTTCATGCGGTCACGGTGCAGCCCAGCACTCAACCGATGAACAGTTACGAGGGAACACCCAAGCTTCAAGTCACGACCTGTCCTTTCAGAGAGTCTTATCCGCAGCTGCGTACGTTGAGCTAATTTGCATAACTATTTGGACGGATGAGCGTTGCCGAGCCGGTTCGTATGACCTGGAGCAAGAGTACATAATACATAAGAGTATGACAAGCAAATGACAAATATAGCAAGCACAGTGTAAATTTCTGCCAGCTAATGACGTTCTAGCAACTGAGACTGACAAAATTTTCATTCAGTGCTTCATATGTCAGAATTTGCGCCTTAATTTCTTACTGACTACTGCTCACTGGGTGACGGTGGTAGCCAATCACTGCGCTACCGAATTTCAGTTGCGATAAACCTAATTTGCATATTTCAGAACCGCCTATTCACGAAAACTGCGTCTTCGGTAAGGTGAATACCCAAGAACCGGATGACGGAGATCTGACCAAAGGAGAGCTGGAATTTGCCCCCCGATACGCCTGTTTCGCACCCCGGGTCATTTTGCCCCCCGTTTTGCAGATCGACTATGACCCTCGAGTTTCTGGAAGAACTGCCTGCTGAATTTAAACTAATTTTTGAAACAAGTTTTTTGATGCTTTCTGTCTGTGTGATGTTTTTATTTGCAGGATTTTTGTTTTATTGCTAACTTTTCGAGCTTTAATGTTGCACGGTTCAGCACTTTTGTGGATTTTATGCTTTTTATGTTTTGCTTAGTAAATTTTATTTACACTCAGTTTCTATCATCATGGCTGAAATAATGTTTATGAGTTAGAGATAGAGATGTCATATGGCCAATGCTGGAACAGGGTGTAGTCTGCTAAACTTGGGGGAGGGCTAATTGGAAGCAAGTATCCTCATTGGCTGTAACGGAACACTGCTTTAATTAATTTAGCATTGCATTAACAACAACGTAGCAATTTTTTGACTTTTCTGCGCCATGAATATAACGGTTTTGGACCGATTTAGGGCCGATCAAGCACAATTTCACATGTAAATCTGCTGTAATATAGCCGTTTCCTTACACTTTATAACTGACACAAAAACGTCAGACTCTTAGCGGAGCTTTAAGCTGTTTGCAAAAAGCAGAATAACCGGTTAGTCGAGTGACTCCATGTCTGGAGATTCGTATCTCCGGATAATCCTAGCCAAGGGACAGTCTGTAGCAGGAAACGAAGACTTGGTTCTATCTGATATCTTTGGCAGTTGCTCGAATAGATTTCCGTCGAAATTTGATAACGGTATCCTTACCGAGATTGTATTTTCTCGTCTTTCGGAGACTTGTAAACATGTGACTAGTGGGTAGTTGAAACCGGAGAATCAAACTTGTGAGGTGCTTGCTACCAGTGTTTACCGTAAGTTTTTTATTGTTTAGCTAACTTTCTGCACCCGCCACTGCATCAGCCAACGATGTGTTGCAGGAGCACATTTTAGCTACAGTTTTTGCTGTTACGGCCTTTTCAAGAAAGGGTTGAGTTAGAGATAAAATCAAGTCTAATTCTAAGTTTCCATCGTTCCATCCAGTTTCCAAGTTTTATCTCTATCATGAAAAGGATCGAGTTAATTTGAACTCTACTCTACCCTTTCTTGAATAGGCCCTTAGCTGCACTGCAGCTTAATATTACTCAAAGAACCAAAGCTTTTTTCCAAAATTTTAGTTTTACATAGGTTCATTCCAACCTAATTTCTGTTTCAGTTTAGTCTAGAATCCAAATCAGCTTTAGTTAGCCTTTCATTTAGGTGTATGTGTGATATGTAACCCTTCATAATAGTCCTAAGTCTTATACAAATACAAAGTATTTTGTATTTTAGGCAATTTTATTTAGCCTCTATTCTTAAAACTTTTCGATTCCTGATGCACGGTTACTATCCCAATCCCGGCTACGGCTACCCAGCCGCACCCATAACCCAACAACCAATGCCAGCTGTGCCGATGCAAATGCCACCTGGGATGGGCGGCGCACCTGTCATGCATGTGGGTGGTCCGGAGGTCAACGTGGGGGGTCCGCAGCCGGACTGCCTGCAGGATTGCTGCTATTGGTGCTGTTGTTGCTGCGGTTCCGGTTCCTCTGGGCACAAGGAGCAGCACGCCATGAACCCCTATCCGGGTGGACCGACTATGACAGTTGGAGGACCCAAAGTTAATGTCTGGTGATGGTAGTGTAATATCGGTTTTTGTAGATACTAACAGTGTTGTAATCCTTTGTTGTGAATGCAGTAAAGGCGAAATAAAAGAAGGTGAAAGAGAGACGTGTCACGACAGTACCTGAGAACAGAAATTATTAATTAGTTGGTTATTTAATTATTAGTTATTAATTATTTGGTTATTAATTAGTTGGTTATTTAATCGGTTCGTATATCAATAAAATTTATATGAAGCTGTTTCACGAATTTCTGTGTCGATATTCCGAATTCACCGGCAAACGCCACCGTGCCAATGCCAATTGAAACTTCCTAGAAAATAATTGAAATCGAATACGATTAATAATTAATTTATTAATATTCATAATATGTGCAACATATTACTGGAAGTTTTCTGATCCTCAAAATCTGTACGTACACTTATTGGCTTAGGGGTTTGCGTGTTTGGACGATTTTTCAACCTTCTCCGATTTCGTTCATTTTGACATACATTGCTGTTTGAGTAGGATAGTTTAACGAGCTTTTGACATTAAAGCTCAAATCAACATTGAAAGGAAAGCATTGGTCCGGTCGGGGATTGAATCATGCCCCTCCCGATGTGCAGCCAGACCTGCTTGCCTTGCCACTACACCACTTATATGAGACTTCTATGTATCAGGCTTATCAATCTTTCCTACGTCTGCTTTCTTGAATCACTACCTCTAGTATTTCCAATCATTTTCCCTGGATTTCCAGGAGCATAGTTGGAATTAAAGTAGTCATACACTGAAATATAGAAACTTCACACGTAGTTCTATTACTAATTAAAATACAATTAGTTGTTGCTAATCAGTAAATCAACTGTTTAAATTAAAATTTTTACTTGTTTTTTACAAGCATAAATGAAAGAAGATATCAAAAATCTTTAAAGCAGCTGAATTGGCTGACTGTTACTTTTAAGTTATGTTGGTTTTTTATTCGTTTGAGTCTTCGCGCGAGACTAGATTTTTTCAAATCCTACAGTGTAAGTGGTTTCATTTTTTAATTTAAACTATAAGTTACGGTATCTATTTAAGGGGGGACTACGAACGGCTTTGCCCTTGGTGCGAAAAGTGGGTTTTTTGAAAAAGGTTTTCTGAACTCTGGTGGATTAACGGTGTGACCAATTCTGAAAATTTTTGTCACGAATGTTAACCGTTATTAGTACTAAATATTAAAAGCATTCCGGCTTTCGAGCGTTGTTTCCTTCTTTAGCAATAACAGGTTAAGAATTTGAAATTTGGCAAAAAGTTGCGATGTGACCGGGCGCCGTTTTCGATCTAATAAAATTGACAGCCCCTAGCCCACCCCAGCTTTTTACCAATTATTAGGCTCTAATAGGGGCAAACTGTCGGTAAGTTTCGAGGGCTTTGGTTTTCTGGTTAGTGTGCTAGCTAACTTTTTGTTAAGAAATAACCCTTATTTTTAGGCCTGAAAAGCTAGCTAAGCGCAGTAAAAATGGGGTCAAAAAATTTTTGTCTCCGATTTTGCCGAAAAGGTGGTTATAGGGGTTATTTGACCTGCTGAATCAGAATATGAAATCAGTTTTTCGATATGACGCTTCCTTCGTTCAGTATGCGTTTACAACTGTCTTAGAGCTTTTTAGAGCGATCGCCATCCATACATCGAGAAGTCAATCTAGCATTTCTAAACATTGGAGTTAGGTTTAGTGACCCTGCTTTCTGCACATCTTCGTACACTCATTGGCCTGTAATGCGCAAAGTTTCAGCCGATTCTGCCACAGTACCTTGGAGTAATTGACTCACATCTTCGAAATGGCACCAAATAACAGCGCCAATATCGATAATGTAATCTAGCACTGCAAACGCAGGGATTAACGAAATCACGTCATTTTTGCGTAAGTTAGGACAGATACTTGGAGTATTAATTGGAGCAAAGTTGGGTTCATTTGGTAAACCACAGCTCATTAGACGTTAGTTAACGTCCATCCGTATAGACCTACAACAACCAATTTTTCGCACTTTGATTGTATCGCACAGAAAAGTATACAATGGTCTAGAGATTAGTTTACACGATATCAAAGTACTATGTGTCAGGGCCCCGTTTCACGAAGCGCTTATAGCGCTATAAGCTTATAAAAAGTGCCAATTTTACAAGCTTATAAACTTTACTGTTTCACGAAAGTCTTGTAAGTTTAGATATCTTGTAAGTTTTATAAGCAGGAAGGACCACTTATAAAACGCTTGTAACTGAAAATTCTTCATACTTTCACTGCTCAGCAAAAGTCAATGGGCACAATACATGTGTAATAAAAATGAATTTTCCGTCATGTGGATTT